>JACXGJ010006321.1:0-34933 GCA_016801105.1 Esox niger
TGTGTGTGTGTGTGTGTGTGTGTGTGTGTGTGAGCAAGTCACAAAGAGCGATTGATGGTGAATAAAGGAGTGTGATTGGGTAAGAGTGAGGAAGATGACAGAAAAATAGACAGAGTATTAGAGAAGTGCCAGCTTCCTAGCCTCCAGGGCAACGATTTGCCAGATCACCTGATATTGCCACAACTCTGAAAGAACATGCAAACGCCCAGCCACATTCCTTTCAATAATTTTCCTTCATTTTAGTTTATCTTCATTATTGGGCGCTAGAAATCCTTGCAATGTACGTTTATCAAAACTGTCAAAGCAGGGAATATCTTATATTTTATTCTTGAAATAAATTCTGCTACATTCCCACACCCCTCATGACAGGGTAAATTGTTCAAGATTTCTCTACTGGAATATATGTAATGGTGATTCTGTAAAAACACCAATGCCAGCACATTTCTTTTACTCACAAGCAGATAAAATGAAAAGGAAGGAAATTGTCCGTAGGTAGGCCATACATGCTGGGTGGGTGGGTGTGCGTGTGTATGAACTACCGTTCAATAGTTTGGGGACAGCATAAAAAGAGTAATGGGGGGCACCGCGGAACAACTGTGCAAAATGTTTGTATTTCTTATTCAGTTGTTCACATGGACCACCCTCTCCTCTTTCTACTCTGGTTAGAGACAGTTTGCAATGTTCAGTAAAGGGAGTAGTATGTTTCTTGGCAATATCTCATGGAATAGCCTTAATTTCACAAAACTAGAATATAGTTTCATTAGAAAGTTTTGTTTCTGGCCATTTTGAGCTTGTAATTAAACCCACAATTGCTGATGCTCTAGATACTCAGCTAGTCTAAAGCCAGTTTTATTGCTTCTTTAATGAGCACAACCATTTTCAGCTGTGCTAACATTATTGCAAAATGGTTGTCTAATGATCACATGGCATTTTTAAATAAATATTTTGAATTAGCAAATACAACATGCCTCTATACACCTCTATACACCTAGGTAGATATTTTATTAGATGTACGCTGTTTCCAGTTACATAGTCATTTACAACATTAACAATATCTACAGTGTATTTCTGATCAATCTGATGTTATTGTAATGGATTTTTATTTTTTGCTTTTCTTTATAAAACCAGGACATTTCTAAGCAAGTCCAATCTTTTGCATGGTAGTCTAAGTGCAGGTCACATATGTTGATCCTTCAATGCTTCCAAATGGCCAACACACAACACCAAACATAAATGAACGAATATCTGCTTAGGCAGAGTAAGAATAGGACTATAGCGGTAGTGGTGGTTGCAGGCTGTCACTACCCAACTACCCCTTCAACAAAAATCAGGCTCACTCAAACGGCTTTGTATTGCCATGATTACCCATTACACATTACAAGTGCTGTGCCAATACCACAAGTGCTTTTATAATTTTTTATAATAAATTATTGATATTCTGAACTCTAGAATCAATATAATTATTTTTTTACTGGGATGTTTCTGTGTTGTTTGGTGATAGGTTAGAAACGTCCTTGCTCTTTGAAAGTGATACTGATGTCGAGGTAAGAAATAAAATGTGGCTGTAAGTTTAGTGTTGTCCATATTTTATGCTGTGAAATGTTAGTAATATCTTTTAGATGAGAATAGCAACCCTGTTGTGATAAGCACATGAGCTGTGGAGCTCAAATGGTTTCTTAAGAATTTGGCTAAATAGTTGGTTGTTTTCTCACGTTTCTTCCAATTTCATGCAAATACGGAAGATGCCATTGCTAACTAGAAAACTAATTGTCCGGTTTGTTGTGTGTCCCACTTAAGTTTGCCTGCCCGCAAATGTGTTTCGCTTGTGCAGCTACAAGCTGTCACTTTTACTAGCTAGTGAGGCAGTGATGTTGTGCTTCGCTGACGACATTGTCGCTTGTTCGCAATGATGTCCTGCATCTGCCAAAAGATGTACACCACATACTTCCCCTTATCTATAAAAACTATTATGTCTTGGGGTTTGCCTTATGCTTACTGTATTATGATCACATTAGCTGTTTGGACCTAATTTGACTGTTTGTTCAATCTCATTGCAATTTTTCGTTTATTGCGAACTTTGTTCTTCTTCCTGTTGATTGTTAATGGGAGAAAAATTATATTAATCCAGGTTACATTAGGGTTGTCAAATTAAGCTTAATAAAAGAGTACATGATCTTTAAAACAAACTGAACTTGTAATTGTAATTTGTTTAAAAAGATTGTCTGTTTGAAATGTGTCAGAAAATCATTTATTTAGAGACATTTCTGTGATCTACAGCAGCAATCTAGAATTATATTGGGGTCTAACGGGTTACATTTTGAAGTTCCAAGTAATTTCAAATTGACTGTTTCTTTTTGCACTTATTGTGATTCAGTTGTGATTTTATGATGAATCGTGATGTGCTGAATTGTAACATGTGTATCGTCATTTTGTGAATGCTCTGTGGCCCTGATTGAAGTGAGATGACCTGATCCTATTTAAAAACTTGTGATACATGCGTGATAATTTCAGCAGCCCCAATAGAAACCTCATAGCCGCCTCATAAGGGAGGTCAACATTAGTCAACTGACACCTCAAGACAATGCAAACAACTTTTTGAAACAGATATGACACTCCCCTGGTGAAAGGAAAGAACAAGAGTACACTCTTAGTAAAAGCAGTGAAAAAGAATTGCAGTGAAGTGATGGCCAAAGGAGCACAAGAGAGACTGATTGAAATGCCCTGGAGGAAGGTGGTGGGAGAATGGGGTCAGTTGTATAAGAGGTCTTCCAGCACCAGACCTTATTACTCTCTGGCCAACAAATAAAAGAATGAGTTGAAAAAGGAAAACAGAAAAGAACAGTGAGAAAAAGGGAGAGATTGATGGGAATATTATTAGCTCACCTCAAAATGAATTATATTTACATGATAATACACACAGATATGGCCCAGTGACATAAGGATTTCAACTGACCAAATAGTTTAAATACGCTAAAACGGCACAGCAAAGTATTTTTTTGCCTGCATGAGGATTTTAGTTCCTTATAACCAAGATCTTATTTTCAAACAATGTATTTCAAGGGTTTTAATTCAGAATCATGTGACACCAATCAAAATGTCATTTTCTCAGAGATTTTAGGGTTTATTAGACATTTTTGCATTTCACTATGACGTCTGGACAGTTATCCGGTATGACATTTTGTGACTAATGTCTAATAATTCTTAAACTGTGTAATACCCTCAATACGTGTTCATATCATTTGGTAAACATATTAATAGATTCAATAGATTCACATATTAATAGATTTTTTAATTAAATATATTTTTACTTAATTGAGGGTCATGGACATCAAAATTGCATGTCATGTCATTGGGCCATATTCTTATGTTAACAGTCACTATTTGGGGTTGATTGCTGGTACAGATTGCTATATACCAGAAACCCGGAAAGGAAACATCACTGAGCCATAACGACATCTGCACGTGTATGGGTGTGTGTGTTGCGTTGTTATACTGAACTTCTCAGAGCATGAAGAGGAGATTTGCCCGATAGCAAGTCAGTATGCAAACGGCAAATCTGTGTGTAACTCTGTTGGCACAAAATCCAACATCCTGATGACAGCCGGGCCTCACTAAAAGATTATTATAAACCATGTGGTTTGAATCATGCATGTTGATTGGCTAAAAGGCAGGTTATACAAGACTGTGTAGTGGTAAAAAACACATCCACTTATGTGGGAGACCTGGGTTTGAATCCAGTGAGAGCAACGACATTTATCTCTTTTAATTGCGGGCATGTTGAACTAAGCTTGCCTGGTTCCTTTTATGGTTTTTAAAAGTAATCATCTTGTGTCTACCTTTTGTTTTGAATGAGTAGGCACATTTCCAGAGGAACTGCATGTGACGAACAGACCAAACATGTTACACATGAAATGCAACATAATTCGCAACGTGCCACCATATCCACCCTTCACGCTGGATAGAGCTGCATTATAATACAGCCCAATCCCAGAGAGGACAGGGTGACACAAAAGTATGTATGCCCATGAGCAAAGTAGTTAATCTGAGTTTCTCTGGTAAGTCACTCTGGAAGACAGCGTGTGATCACGTTCTAATGTAATTTTAATCTTGACATAGCCTACATAATTTCATTGCATAACATCAAGGCTTTCTCAGCAATTAATTCAAACAGAACAGAAACATACTGAAGAATTTGGCAACAGGGAACATTGGCAAGATGGCTTTCAGTTGTCCGGGTAAGATTGATGTCCGCTGTTATCGGAGGAAAGTGCCTTGGTCAGCATGACCAAAACACAGACAAATTGAGCTAAGGAGCAGAGCAAAGCATTCAACAATAAGGAACCTTATTTCCCTGGAGGGAAGATATGAATTCTGGAGATGTATTTATTTTAGAGTAACAGGGAGATTTCAATTCACAAGCACACCTACTCATTCACAACACTGAGCTCCAATCATTATCAGTGTAAAGGCCAAGTATGAAAGACTACTGCCAAATCTCAGTCAATGCTAACCAGATGGTTTGTAGAAAGTTTTTGATGACTTAAGTAATCACCAAAAACATCTTTCTCAAGTTTGGTCCAAAACATTCTTCTGAAATAATATAGATTTTGGCAAAATTTGACTCCAGGATATTGCAAAACAAATAAAGACAAAGGGACACAGACTAATTTCAGGACTACAAAAATATCAGAAGAAACCAATGGCAAACCATGGATATAAAAAGTCTACACACGCCTGTTAAAATGCCAGGTTTTTGAGATATTAGGAAGTAGATGAGCGAGAACTTCATGCTTTTCAACTCAAGAAAAACAGAAATGCTCATTTTAGGACCCAAGAAACAAAGACTTTTATTGGCAGATCTCACTATGAACCTCGATGACTGCATGGTTGTATCCCAAAAAACTAAGAAATCTTGGCTTAACCCTCGACCCTGACCTCTCCTTTGATGAATATATAAATATATCTCAAGAGTTGTAGATTTTCATCTTCGAAACATTGCAAAAATCTGAAACCTAACAAAAACTGATGCAGAAAAACCAAGATTAGATTACTGCAATGCTCTTTTTTTCCAGTTACCCTGATTAATCAATAAATAAACTTCAAATTAGTGCTGCACACTGATGCTAGATTCCTAAATAGATTTTTTTTTTTAACACATTACCCCAGTACTAGCCTCTTTACACTGGCTGCCTGTAATGGTTAGGGCTGATTTTAAGGTTTTATTGTTAACCTATAAATCAATTCATGGACTTGCTCCTACTTATCTCGCTGAAATGATCCAGCCATACATACCTGCATGTAACCTTAGATCACAAGATGCAGGCCTTTAACTTTACCTAACATTTCTAAACAAACAGCCGGAGGCAGGGCTTTCTCTCATAGAGCTCCACTACTTTCGAATGATTTGCCAATCAAAATTAGAAATGCAGACAGTGCAAACCTTCAAACGTCTACTAAAGACTCTTCTCTTCAGTCTGGTCTATGATTAAGTGTAGTCTGGCCCAGGGGTGTGAAGGTGACCAGAAAGGCCTGATACTGTCCACCCTTGCTCTCTTGCCAGGTGGGCTCTCATTGCCCCTGGGATGCCCTCCCTCCAATGCCATCCGGGGGCGAAGTCACTGGCTTGTTGTTGTCTCTCTGTGGCGCACACTGGGCTGTGCTCTGCTGGCAATACTCAGCCTTCATTCAGGATGATTGTGGTTGGTGTGTGTCCCTGTGGTTGATACTTGGCAATGTGGGTGGATTGATTTCCTGCCTGTTGGGCCCTGTCCGGGGCCTCCTCCGGATAGGGCCACAGTATCACTGAACCCCCGTCTCAGCCCCAACGTTTTACACTGCTATATTATTGTGCTAGGGGAGTAGGGTCAGTTCTCCTTCTCCACTATAAATCCCTGTAAATCTAAGGAATGCATTTAAAAAGGAATGCAGTTTTCTGACGTTTTAAACTTAGGAGGTCATGAGGTCTTAACCCACACCTGCGAATACCAGGCTTGACTCGTTGCAGTCCCCGTCCAAATTCCTCCTGGTTGTGTTGCAGATCAAGACAATACCTGACGATTTCAGCTGCCACTCTGCTGACCCCCTCCCCACCTCCCCACATCCTTGTCCATCTGGTTATGCCTTCGATCTGGACTAGGTTTAAATAGACTCTGGGCTTAGCCCACATGCATTGAACATTTTTTACTTTTAATATGTTCACCCGGCATAGCCAGAAGAGGATTGGTAGCCCCTCGGAGCCTGGTTCCACTCTAGGTTTCTTCCTAAATTCGGCCCTCTTAGGGAGTTTTTCCTAGCCACTGAAGTTCATCACTAGTGTTGTCTGCTCCCTGGTGTTTAAGGCTGGGTGTTTTGTGAAAGCACTTTGTGACACCTGCTAATGTAAAAAGAGCTTTATAAAATTAATTTGTTTGATTGATGATTGACAATAACCTGGTTGTATAAGTTCAGCTGATCTAGTCGGATTTTCTTCATGACATTTTCTTAGTTGCATCTTTGAGCAAAAGCAAAGAGCTTCCAAATCATCAGAGGTATCTCATTGTTGAAAGATATCAGTAAGGAGAAGGGTAAAAAATAATTTCCAAAGCATTAGATATACCATGGAACACAGTCATCATCAAGTGGAGAAAACAACAATCTACCGTATTCTTCAAATGAAAGAGCTATTGGGTGGGGTGGTAAGATGGAAGCCTTTAAAAAAAAACATCCAAGCCTGGCGGACGTCTGCAAAAACAAACATTAGGTCTCCCAAAAGCACGTGGGCAAATGTGTTATGGTCTGATGAAACCAAGGTTGTATTTTTGGCCATAATTCCAAAATGTCTGCCTGCCGCAAAAACAACACTGTACATTGCCCAAGGAACACCATACCCACAGTGAAGCATGATGGTGGCAGCATCATGCTTTGGGGCTATTTTTCTCCACCTGGAGTCAGGGCGGGAATTATGAAAGGTTTCAAATACCAGGCAATTTTGGCACAAAACCTTCAGGTGTCCAATAGAAAGATGACAATGAAGATGAAGTTCACCTTTCAGTACAACAACCCAAAGCACACATCCAAATCCACAAAAGCATGGATTCACCAGAAGAAGAAAAACGTTTTGGAATGGGCCAGCCAGAGCCTAGACCAAAATCCAATTGAACATCTGTAGGGTGATCTGAAGAGGGCAGTGCACAGGAGAAGTCCTCGCAATCTGACAGATTTGGAGCGCTTTAGCAAAAAAGAGTGGGCAAATATTGCCATGCTAATAGACTCCTACCTAAAAAGACTGAGTGCTGTAATAAAATCAAAAGCTGCTTCAACAAAGTATTAGTTTAAAGGTGTGCACACTCACACAACCAGGTAATTGAGAGTTTATTTTTCCCCCTCAAAGATTTCAGATTGTTTTTCAATTGAATTGTTCACGTTATAGGTCTCACTAAGTGGAAAAGTTCTGACATGATTTATCTTTATCTCATTCTTTTACATCACAAAAACCTGGCATTTTAACAGGGACTGTACGTCCCTGTGAAAATTTTATGATTGTGGCTTGGATGCTAAACTATATGCATCGATTGCAGTACTTCGCTCTTTTTTCTTCTAGACCTGCTGCTGACAATCAAGCTGTAATGCAGTCAGACGCTTGAACTGGAATGGAAGAAAAGGGGAGGACAGGAGGGTTGTGTGAGAGAGCTTTGCAGGCGAAGGCAGCAGACAGCTGAGTGAGAGCAGTGCCAGATATATCATATGTCATTGAAATGTACTGAATACAGTGGGGCAAAAAAGTATTTAGTCAGCCACCAATTGTGCAAGTTCTCCCATTTAAAAAGATGAGAGGCCTGTAATTTTCATCATAGGTATTTTTCTATAAAATATTAATGTGCAATGTATAATCACGTAGCTATATTATAAACATATTAATGCGGAGAATGACTTCTGGGATAGGACAAATTACACATAAAGACTTTTATGTGTAATTTGTAATTTACTGCCTTTGTATTCACTGTTGGGGTGTCCTGAGTGTGGCCGATGAGCTGATCATAAAGCATACTTTGTGATAAGAGATGACCTGAGTGTGGCCCATGGGCTTAACATACAGTGGGGCAAAAAAGTATTTAGTCAGCCACCAATTGTGCAAGTTCTCCCACTTAAAAAGATGAGAGGCCTGTAATTTTCATCATAGGTACACTTCAACTATGAGACCAAAATTAGAAAACAAATCCAGAGAATCAAATTGTAGGATTTGTTATGAATTTATTGGTAAATTCTTCTGTAAAATAAGTATTTGGTCACCTACAAACAAGCAAGATTTCTGGCTCTCACAGACCTGTAACTTCTTCATTAAGAGGCTCCTCTGTCTTCCACGCGTTACCTGTATTAATGGCACCTGTTTGAACTTGTTATCAGTATAAAAGACACCTGTCCACAACCTCAGTCACACTCCAAACTCCACTATGGCCAAGACCAAAGAGCTGTCAAAGGATGCCAGAAACAAAATTGTAGACCTGCACCAGGCTGGGAAAACTGAATCTGCAGTAGGTAAGCAGCTTGGTGTGAAGAAATCAACTGTGGGAGCAATTATACGAAAATGGAAGACATACAAGACCACTGATAATCTCCCTCGATCTGGGGCTCCACGCAAGATCTCACCCCGTGGGGTCAAAATGATCCCAAGAACGGTGAGCCTAGTAAATGACCTGCAGAGAGCTGGGACCAAAGTAACAAAGGCTACCATCAGTAACACACTACAGGGACTCAAATCCTGCAGTGCCAGACGTGTCCCCCTGCTTAAGCCAGTACATGTCTAGGCCCGTCTGAGGTTTACTAGAGAGCATTTGGATGATCCAGAAGAGGATTGGGAGAATATCATATGGTCAGATCAAACCAAATTAGAACTTTTTGGTAAAAACTCAACTCATCATGTTTGGAGGAGAAAGAATGCTGAGTTGCATCCAAAGAACACCATACCTACTGTGAAGCATGGGGGTGGAAACATCATGCTTTGGGGCTGTTTTTCTGCAAAGGGACCAGGACGACGATTCCTATATCGGTGTATATGAATGGGGCCATGTATCGTGAGATTTTGAGTGAAAACCTCCTTCCATCAGCAAGGGCATTGAAGATGAAACGTGGCTAGGTATTTCAGCATGACAATGATACCAAACACACCGCCCGGGCAACGAAGGAGTGGCTTTGTAAGAAGCATTTCAAGGTCCTGGAGTGGCCTAGCCAGTCACCAGATCTCAACCCCATAGAAAATCTTTGGAGAGAGTTGAAAGTCCGTGTTGCCCAGCGACAGCCCCAAAACATCACTGCTCTAGAGATCTGCATGGAGGAATGGGCCAAAATACCAGCAACAGTGTGTGGAAACCTTGTGAAGACTTACAGAAAACATTTGACCTCTGTCATTGCCAACAATGGGTATACAACAAAGTATTGAGATGAACTTTTGTTATTGACCAAATACTTATTTTCCACCATAATTTACCAATACATTCATAAAAAATCCTACAATGTGATTTTCTGGATTTCTTTTCCTCATTTTGTCTCTTAAAAAGTGTACCTATGATGAAAATTACAGGCCTCTCGTCTTTTTAAGTGGGAGAACTTGCACAACTGGTAGCTGACTAAATACTTTTTTGCCCCACTGTACAAATTTGGATGTACTGTCAAAAGCATTAGTATCATCAACAGCTGTAAGGTTTTGTAGATGGTCAGCACGCATGTTTTAACATCATTTCCAACTTTTACAATATCTACAGGTGGCAGCAGATGAATAAAAATAAAATAAAATCATAACTTAAAGTTTTACTTTGCTTTAAAGTATAACTTTTTTTGCCACTCCGAGCCTAGTTCCTCTAAAGTTTCTTCCTAAATTATGGCCCCTTTTAGGGAGTTTGTCCTAGCCACTGTGCTTCCTCACTGTTGTTGCTTGCTCCTTGGGGTTTCAGGCTGGGTGTTTTGTTAAAACAGTGTTACAACGGCTGATGTAAAAAGTGTTTTATGAATACATTTGATTGATTGACAGCATTAGATTTGTGTTGAGAAGTTGGACTGGAGTTTATAACTAGAATATGTTTGATGAAAAGGAAAATGAAGAAGGGGTGGGTCCCCTGGCTTGCTGACATTTTACATGCAAACATAATGTCTGTTCAAAATTCTACAAGCGGTGGATGGATGTTCTGTTGAGTGTAAAAATATGATAAACAGAGTTATAATGAATGAGAGATTGGGGGGAGAGAGTAAGATAGTCAGAGGGAGGGAGCTTGAGTCTCAAAGTGCATCTATGCTTGATTTGCTATATCCTCAGCTACAAAACAGTTTACAAGACCTTGGAAACCTCAAACAAAAAAGAAGCCAAGGATTGCATTATTATGTCAAACCGTAGTCATCTCCCATAAATCCACCCAAATGTGTTTTAACAAATTCCAAAGTCTCAGATGGGTTCCATCGCCAATTTCACAGATAAGTTGCTGCAGATATCACAGTGAACAGAGAGAGTGAGCTCCATTAAGCCTACGGATAGGGCCAAAATTAACTTTCCCTTCCAAAAAAATCAGGTTATGTAAGCATGGGCTCCGTAGCCTTCCCCCCAAAAGGTGGTCACTGTAAAGGCATGAAAAGTCAGGCCGCATTAAACAGAAACTGAAATGCGAAAAAAATCTTGCAGGGTTTACACGACAGCAACCTCTGCCACACAATGTGACTTAGATTACATTTGTTACCGTTGTAACCACAATGGTCCGTAAGGCTAGATTTGGTCAATGTAGTAAAAAAATTACAACACAGAAGTCCCATGTTTTTGTAAATGTCTCACATTCACCACATCAAAGCGTTCACCAAAAAAGCACTCTATCGCTGTTTTGGTGACAAAAAAATGCCAGAATCAAAGAAGAGAAGCTGCTGCTCATTCAGAATGCTGTGGCTCAAATGTTATCCTGGACCAAGGGAACAGAAGAGTGCATCACCCCGGTTCTTTGCACAAGCTTCCAGTCAGTTACAGAATAGATTTTAAAAAGTGGTGCCTTTAGTCTACCACTGAATGGTTTATGCCCTGAGTACACCGATATGTTTGAAAATGATAAATCGAGCCGGGGTCTGAGATCCATGAACTCAGGTCAGCTAGAAGAGCCCAGAGTCCAAATTAAACATGGCAAAGCTGCATTTAGCAGTTATGCTGCACACAACTGGAGTAAACTACCAGATGCCTTGTTGTATGCCTATGACTGAGTGCTTAAAAGTAACCACACTGTTACCCTCACAGCTTTTATAGATTCCTCATGGAAACTATTACAGAATCTACAGAATTACATTTTTTATCTATTCTTATCTTCTTATTCAATGTTCTCTAATTATGACATCAATTAATTAAGGGGGGGTTACAGTCCACCTTGTTTTATTATTAAGGTGGTTATAGTCCACCTCGGGTGGTTAGTATTCTAGTCTTTGGTTTTATTCGATTGTATTTTTCTTTTTTCTTTTTCTTTGTAAAGCACATTGAATTGTTTCTAAGTGTGAATTGTGCTGTATAAATAAACTTGCTTGCTAGGTGTCTAGAGTTCAATATAAAATTCAGTAAAATTGGAAACAGCCAGGATTCATTTCTCATGACCGATTGTGTGATTGGTTGACAAGATTAACTCAGTTTATTGGTCAAAATGTAGTGGTGGCTGCTAAGGCTGAGTGATTTGGACATTTTCATAATGCAATTTTTGTGCTAGCCATTGCAATTGTGATTTCTGTTGCCATATGATAAACACCAATTAACATGTCCTTTTGATGATGGCAGAATTGGGGAGGGGGTGACAGTACCACTGCCTCAGCTCCTCCAAAATAACAATATTAAGTCATGTAAGGTTGTAAGTGTTTTGTCTGAACAAGTAAACCGAATAAATACAGACAATCCACGTGGGGTATTATTTATGGATTCAATTCAGTTAAAAAAGGAGTAGGCTACAGCTTAAAATTGAAATTAGGATACATTTGTTTGGTTCTATGGGCTAGTTTTTCTAAATACTATATGAATATTATTATAGTGAGAATGGCACACCGGTAAAAATAATTATTTTGATTGAGTGTAAAAAATTTTATAAAAATCACACATGTTCAAATTATGATTTTATTATGATTTCGATGAATCCTGCAGCCCTAATGGCCACTCAAGAATGTAAAATATATTTTATTTTGGTACCCCGACCTGCGATTAGCATCCACACAAAGTTGCACCGTTCATAAGCTCGAACATCATGTACCACAATGCTAGCAGAACTGCTTGTTTTGATGCCCACACCCCTATTCTGATTGAAAGTCTGAGACCTTCAGCACTAAGTTCAGCCGGCCTGCAATAGAATGTACTGCCCCCTCGGAATTCAAACCCGGGTCGCCCACAAGGAAGGCTGTGTCGTTAACCACTACACTACAGAGCTGCACATTTCATGGATGTCAGTACAGCCGTGTGTCTACCCTGAACAAATGCTAATTTGCCACTGGTTGTTTCAACAGCTAATTGGTCATTTGTGAATGATATTGATACAGTTAAACTGGTCAAAGTTTCTTACTAAGTTAACCTCCACTACAAATAGCAGCTATGAACTGTATGGCATTTGTCAGTGGCTCTTTTTACAGCATATTAGCCAAAAACGTTGGCCAGTTAAACTGAGCAATTGCTAGCCAGTCTGCCGAAGCCATTTCATTTCATTGTATTAGAACGTATTATTTTCTTTCATGACATAACCACGTACTTTTTTCTTTCATTCGTGAATGACATTGATACAATAACTATAAGCTTCAGTCAGTCAGTCAGTAAGAGACATTCGCTCTTCTAAGACGGCTCTGCTTATGCGGTCCAGCAATAAAAGTCCTCTGCAAATTGCATCTCATTCAGAACCCTGCTGCTCGACTTCTAATACCAGCTTATAGAATTTAATATAAAGATATTGCTACTCATCTAAAAACCACTCAATGGATCAGGGCCAAGATAAATTTCAGGCCTACTTTTTCAGTATGACACCTCAGGTCATCGGAGTCTGATCTTCTAACCATTCCCAGAGTAAACACAAAGGTTGGTGAGTCAGTGTTGCATCATTATGCCCTGCAGAGTTGGAACAAACAGACAGAAAATCATAGACATTTGTGACGGAGCAAAGCGCAAAATGCGAACAGGTAACATCGCAAGCTGCAAAAGCCTATTTATCTGTGATAAACACGCTCATCAGAAAGAAAACCTCCACTGAGGTTATAGATTAGTTTGGTGTTGAATAGTTGGATTGGAGTTTATATTTAGAATGTTTCCGGTAAGAAGGGAAAGACGAGGAAGGGGTTGGTCCGGTGGCGTACTGCCATTTTGCAAGCGAACATATGTCTGTGATCCTTCCACCAAAGGTCTTGTCAATGGATTTAATTAAAAAAAAGGTTTTTCTAGTTTTGGGACTAGTCCCCATATAAAAATCAGAAAGTCAGAGCCATTGATTATACACAGTACGTAGGCTTTAATACTGCTGTGACACAGCCATGGGAGCTACTTATTATACGTCTTTATCATGCCGTTGTATCTCTGTGCCACCACTGTGCTTTTAGTCTTTGACAGTCTTTTTGCTGTCACTATAAGAATGTCTGTCTATGTGTTAGCTTAAGTATTTTCATTGGAGAGGATTGATTTCCTACCTCTTATTCAATGGAGGGTAGATATAAAAGATAGAGTGACTATTATGGAATGAGACACAGCAAGACAGTGAGAGACAGAAGTTAGAGGGAAATTATCCAATTGCCTTGGTATGTAAACAAATGTTTCCCACACAAACAAAGCCCTTTAAATTTAATTGAAATTGATACTATAATTGAATTGAGACAGAGACAGGCAGAGAGAATGATAGAGAGAATGTGAGAAAGCCAATTCCTATCTGATTGTGGTTACATATTGTTTACTCACCCGGCTAATCAAAGGGCACAGGTCGCTAGATGAGCTGGAGCTCAGTCAGAGAACAAAGTCAACCTGACCAGCCAGGCAAGTTAAAATCGCAACTTCTACGCACGCACGCACGCACAGAGATTTCTTCACAGCACCATTTGCCAGAAAGACCATTTGCCAGCAGGAATCATCTAAAAGCAGGCATAATAGAGAAAGCCTTTTGATAAATACTCCACATCTATATTGTAAACCAATTTGATTCACATAGGCTGCCATAGCATCCATCTGTTCTGGATCTAGTTCCAAGTCTGCTAGTTCATTCATTGTTGTTGATGTCGCTGTTTGTTTCTACTTGACGGTCAACATGGACGATCTACATCACCGTAGGCTAAACTGGAGCTCTTCAAATAATCCCAAATTCCCTTAAATTAATCTAAAACATCCATAATCTCAGTAGTCAAATATACACCAAGCAATATTAACATGTAGACTCAAACATTATGACATTATATAAAATGTGGGCAGATTCATAGATGAGAAAATGCATCTAAAACGACATCTGCCATGTCAAGCCAGACGATAGTACATGGTTGTGATAAACATATTCAAGCAATCTATAAAAACATGATTCTCTTTTTTATCAACCCGTTTGGCTGGCACATAGAACTGATGTAATAAATAGATTTCAGCTCTGAAATGGTTGGATTTATGCACCTTAATAATCCCAGAAGCATAGCCTCACCCAGAAACCAACTCACTGTGAGGATTGGCCCCTAAGCACCAACAGCTCCCTTGTAGCCTAAAACTACTCCCAGAGCTGTAATCTGTCAATGTAGATTTCCCTAGGTGGCCGTAATGGAGGCCGCTTTTGGCTGTTTGTTACATAAGGAGATTTACAGCAGGAAACCCAGGCATAACAGCACAGACATTTTACGACAAGGAGGTGGCCAGGTTAGGACGCAGTAGTAGTGTTGTTATCCGACCTTGATCAATGGGAATAAATCAGCGGGCATTACATCACACACAGCTTTATACATGAGGGACTTCCCCTCACTTGAAATGATCTTTCCACTTATTTTCTAAATTTCTCTGTTTTACTTTCTCCATAGTCCCCAGCTGACCAGTTTCTCGACCACTCACCTTTCCCCTTGTCACCTTTCACCACCCTCCCACTCAATTATTTTCTAGACAGCCTCTCATTCTCTATCCCTTTCCCTTGCTATCCTCTTCCTTTCCCTCATCCAAGACTATTTCTATTACATTTTAAGGTATATGTTTGGGAAATGTATGGGTTTTATTGGAAACAGGAGAAAGTGGAAAAAAGAGAAGGGAGAGTGCTGAGCAGTGCATCTGATATGGGAATCAACGTTTTATCCCACTAATCTAGCCTAACACCTTTGCAGGTTTTTCAACAGGCCCCTTGGAAATGTCTCAGTGACATTGACCGTGCCCACACTAGACCAGAGACCAATGTCATTGCTTGGCACAAACACTATAAATTCTCCATGGGAAACTGCAATAACAATGGTATATCTTTGCACTGCTGGGGATTGAGGGAGAGGCAGGAGAACGATGAAAAGACAAAAATGAATTATACAAGGGAAAACATTTAGTAAAGCAGCATATACAAACTGTGTTGGTGGAACTGTGATGTAAACAGACACCCATGACCCCTACCCCTCTTATTACCGCTCACACCACACTGTAAACGTCTGAAAGTATTAGGTTACAGTGATGTTTTAGCCAGCCCCTTCCGGTAGCTGAGTGAAAACGTTCAACAGTGACATTTCCATATGGGAGCTGAATGCCTCAAACAACATGTTTTGTGTGACATTCAAAAAGTTAACAGTATAATTTTTTTTGACCAGGCCCATCTATACGAAAGATTACTCGCACACTACACAACAAACTTTAGAACTGTAGAATAAGGTTCCTAACAGTTAAAAGGAAGACATTCTGTAGCCAACTGGAGAGAGAAACTAGAGACATACAATAACAATGTGGAAGAGAGTTTAACTACAGAAATATACCACCAGTGAATGTGACCACAAGCTTGTAACCCCAAGCTTGTAACTACAGGAGAATGTGTTTTTGTGCTTCTTCCACCACGGACCACTAACATTGAACCCCACTATGCAAACAAGGCTGAGTGGTCCTCATAAAACAACAACTCCCTGTCCCTTTGTCCCTCGTTACACCCCCCCAACCCCCCAGCCACTCCCAAACTTCATTCTCCCACATCTTTTGCTGCTGAGCCAGAGGGGAACATATGGGAGTCAGGGTCATGGGTCTAATTTGGGGGAGGGAATAAAATGGGTCGCAGGGCCCTCTGTGATCAACTGCTGATTTTGGGACGGGAGGGGTCGATTGGTGTGTTTGGAGGAGGAATGTTTGGAGGACGATAGAAATGCTTCAGTGGCAACAGGCTCCCAGAATCAGAAGTCCCGCTTTAAACCCACTCTTCCCTGAGGCCAGGAATCCATCAGATCAGTCAGTTCCAAACTTTAACCTTATATACATTCAGAAGTAACAATAAGACTTACGACTTTTGTATTTTGCATTTTGCCACTGGCCATTTTAATAACTTATTAGCCTGAAATCGGCCTATGTATCATATTACTTGGAAAAGTCATAAGAATTGAGAAATTGCTAGCAAGACTGAAGACAAACTTTACACTGGCGTTTATCACTGGCCGTTTTAACTGCGTATTAGCCAATAATTGGCTAGTAATATTATTGCTAATAATAATATTATTGCTAATGAGTCTGCCAAAGCCATTTCATTTCATGGCACAACAATGTTTTTCTTTAATTCGTGAATGACATGGATACAATAACTATCAATATAGAGTGACTTTTCTTCAAGTGAAAAGTGAATTGTGGAAACACCAGAACCCGGTCCATAACATTTTTAAAGGAGACAAAATGTTTTATTTTTACAGAAAAAATCCTACCTAGTGCAGCTTTGAGTTCTTGGTTTCAGGACTCTGTATTAGTACCCAAATGTAAGTACTCGTACTCGGCCTGACAGAAAGTGGTACAGGTGCATCCATACCCCTGACCTCAGATTTAAAACACTTGACAGGTCGTTGGGATTATTGGCGGTAACAGCGTCTATATTTTGCCTGACATTGGACTAACAAATCTTTGGCTAGACTACACTGTTGGGGACAGGCCACTGTCTTCCCGGCAGATGATATGTATCTTTTCATTCAGTCCTACTCCAATAAAGTATCTGTGTCACTCCTGCTGCCTTGGCGTATATGCAACAACTAAGTTCTTACTTGTCCCCTGACCTACTTGGCAAAGACAAAAACAAGCAGATAGACTGACTCCATGGGAGTGGAGATGAGAAGCCTATATGTCTAAAAGGGTCAAATATTCTGGGAATCTGAGTGCTGAGGCTGTGGTCGGTCGTGTGTGTACGGGGAGGCCTGCACTAGATTAGAGAGATTGTTTAAGCCCGTTTCCCTGCTTGGTGTAGCCAGGAGGAGCTGTCTGAATGGATTACGCTAACAGGCTTAAAAAGGGGACCATAGATAGACACAGATAGCCCTGCCTGCTAGGACCTAGCTGACGGTGCGGACTATGTACTAGATACTACACATAGATACACACAGGGGTCGCAGAGCGATGGGCATGGTGAAATCATTTCATTGAAGAGAGGGAGTGATCTCTTTTCATATACCACAATTTTACCATCATTCCAACAGGCATGTCATTTAAAGAAGAGGTGAAAAGAAGAAATGAATGCGCTAGATTTAGAATTAAGATTGTCTAAAAGGTGGGTATTAGGCCTCCTCTTTTTGTTGTCCAAAGAAACCTTATATATGCCAGTGATGCATTAGCATTAGCTTAGCACTGTAATTTGCTGACTACCTGACTGAACTGCAGAGACAGATGGCCAGGCGTAAAGCCCCACAAATCTTCACCCAGCAGATCTGATGAGTCCTGCAACCTTACGTCCTCAACAACAGATATATGGGGGAGAGAGAGTTTAGCGCGGGAGTTGGACAGACCGTTGTGAAGAGTCAGAGGTGTCAAAGGGAAAGACAGAGATAAAAAGAGGAACAATGAATAGGACAGGGATTAAAGGTGTTGTGTGTGGACACGCTCCCCATTTCCTCAACCCTTCCAATTCACCACATTTCCAATATTTGGGGGGCATCAAAAGGGTGTCATAGAGGGTTGTGTGTGGCCTGGTGCATGGCTATATATTTTGACACTCCATATTTCATTAAGTAAAGAAGTGCTCAGCATGTTATTTTGTTACCATTCCCTAGTTAAATCATTCACAATGATACAGCTTTTTAGCAGTCACAAGAAATGCTTTAACCAAAAGGAAAGTTGAAGCGAGTACTACCACAAGCCTTTCCCACCAGTTGAGGGTTCGAGTGAGAAAGATGAGGATTTGGTGCCAGGAAGATCCTGTCCCTCTCTAGCTGGTGTGCCAACCTCATGTTCAGAAATAGAACACACTGCTTCTCACCTTTCATTTACAGACACACATACGCACACACAGTCTTTGGCATGCAACACAAACGGTTGTGGAAAGCAAGGAACGACCAACACTATTATACGTAGACCAAATCAACACTTCTAAAGAAATGCAGTGAGGGTGAAGTCCATAGCCATGCCACCATTAATACTGGTATTAGCTAAGGGGAAATAACATACGAGATAAATAGCTGATAGTTATTCAAAATATACTATTGTGGCATAATGCCATTGAACAACCATTGAAGTTCACCTTTAAGATTCTGGCTTCAGTAAGTGACATAAGCATTGAAGACAAAACCAGAGAACTATGCATATAGATGTCATCAATGAGAAAAGGGACTAACCCTCCCCCAAAACCCAACCACTATGCATGCAAGCGATAAACCCAGTGATGTCTGACCATCCACAGGAAGTCTGGCCCTGGGTCCTAGAACAATGGGCCTGGGGAAACGGGCCTACTGCCACACAAAAGGAATAGATGGGGGGGTAAGAATCACAGCCACATTGAGAGTCCAAAATAAGCATGGCCATGTCAGAGGGCAAAGTGGGTCAGACTGACACCAGCCCAGCCCCTCTGTAAAACCAGATACAAGCCACGTGCTGCAATAGGAATGGATAGGATAATGCAGAAGCGAGTCTGGACATCGTGATATCAATGAGGGCAATCTAGAGCAGTCTAAAGAGCCCCACAGTAGAGGAGAGCAATGGGGGGAGGTGAATGGCCTGATTTGAATTGTAAATTAATGCTATCATGGATTTTCCATTGGTGGGTTGCTTTAGATCATTGAAAGGGATGGGCTGCTAATAAGAGGAACAGTTGTCATTCTTAGCCTGAACACGACATAGCACGACAGCCTGCCCAGCATGCCCGCCGGGCCTTAAATGGACTATCAATTCTGAGAATTGAGTCGGGCTTGGCCAGGCTTGCAGCACAGTGATTTAAAAACAACAACAACAATAAACAATAAGTTAAACGGGCTCAGGCCTCGATGACAACCCTAATAAGGGGGATTGTCTGCAAACGGCAGATGGTATTGATGCTACTAAACAATTGGCCACCGCAGTGTTTCCTCTGGAAATGTTTCTTTTACTGGGGGAATGTTGAGTGAGGCTCGGACAGGGGGGGTTGCCAACATTAACCATTAGCTCCATTTCTTCTTTCCATTCCCCTTCATCCTCTTTTCCTATTCCCTCCCCTCCCTCTCTTTCCTTCCTCTACCATTATCGCCATCTCTTCTTTTCTCTCCTCTGCTCTTGCCTATCCTCTGTTTCACTCTGGTCTACTCGCTCCCCTTCCATGTACCATTCTTTCCCTCACTATCAAGACCCTTGACTCTTCCCATCCTACCAAGGTAATGCATATACTCACTTCTTTTGTTGTAACGCCTTTAACTATGTACTCTGAAGAAAAATCACATAAAAAAAACGACACATTTACGTTACATTTAATGTTGGATGAACAACAAGCCAGCATGGCAAAATAGTCCTGTTATTGTTAGCTAGCCAAAGTTGCTTTACCTAACATCTGTGTTTCTCAATACATTTCAATAAAACGGGAGATACATTTGTGGCAGAAATATTGATAACTACATCTAGACAAGGTGAGATGTGTTTTAACTGAGCAGTTGGCTAATTAACGCAGCAACACAAACAAACGACAGGTACCTGTCCAGGTGCGTTCCTCCTCTGGGGCATCATGTATCAATCTTACATATGTTTCGATTTTGACGCATGTGGACGAGCTTACGGTCTCCACCCAATGAACACCTACAATTACCCACACAAGGTAGCTTAATTAACCCGATTGACTATGTGATTTCTGTAGATACACGAAGCAAGGTGGAGACCAGTCAGAAAAAAACAAGAAAATATATCTCACATAATGTGAAATTTACATCATATTGTGGGGCGCCACGGTAAAATGAACACAGCACAATCAATGGCCCACAGTGTTTGTGGATAACAAGTGCTACAATTACTGACCACAGTAGAGGCCCAATTTTGCCTACGCAATGAGCAGTTTCTACCTAGCTATTAGTCTGCATCGTTGAATAGAATTAATGTGGTGAATTATTATCATATCACTGCTGATCTAGCTTACAACATATTTGGTAAACAGCTGCTGGTTAAACAAAACATTTAGAAAAACGTTGTTTGCGTTCGGGGATAGACAGAAGGACGTGATAAAAGGATTTTTACCACAGCAGCCAATTTTTTTTATATGGAAATAGTGGTATTATGTTCTCTTAATTTAGCTTTTAGCCTTTAAGCCAGTGATGTTTTTAACTATTTTGATCTGTGGAACCGTTCAAAGCTTGAGGTGATCTCTAAAGCACAAACACTTTTGTAAACACAGCACAATCACTGCACACATTAAACTTGTGTAGTTATGAACAGCAACATATTATCAAAACCAATACTCGGAATAACAGATTCACTGGAGTAACTAGTTTTGTTTCAAGATAACGCTTTCCATAAATAACCAGCTGTGCGATTGAATGCACATTTTTTTACATTCATTAAAGACAGGCATTATCAATCAGACACTTTCTAAATATATTCATATTAAAACACAACCAAAGATCAGCTCGAGGCGCCTAGCACTGTTTGTGTGTTGCGGATAAAGCGGTCAGCTGGGCTGTTGTGGTAACAATGATGCTCAAGAGAGATTTGACAGCGAAATTGTGTAATCATAATGTGAAATATCAGAAAGTATCAATTGAGCATTGGTGGATATTAGCTAGCAAGTTCTGTAGCAGTTAATTTATTGAAGCAAGTGCCAGCAGTGATTATTGATGGTTTGTTTTGTGCTTTGATTTTGTAACTCAAGCATGAGCTCTCAAGATTAAGCTGATGCCTATGCTAGCCCTGCCATAATAACCACTGAATACCACTAAAAAGTGTAGTATGTACCCATTGAGCACACATCATTGATGATTAAGTGGAGTTGCCATTGATAAGTGTTATTCGGTATAAAACTTGCAACATAAGCTAACAAACATTTTTGTTGGCTTCTTAGGGGTCCTATTGATTGGTATCTCTATCAGCACAGAAGCATAAACATACTGCAAAAACACATTATACAGGCCTAATACTCCCATAGACATATCATGATGTTAAAGTATTGACCCTGAGCTACAGACGAAGGCCCTATGTAGGTAAGACAATGGTATACAAAATGCCAGGGATGTGGCAATTTTGTCACTAATCTGCTAATTACGTCTGGAGACAGACTTATCAAATCTCCAGGGGAAACCAAAACCTTGTCCCTTTAAGCTGTTGTAATCATCACACCAGCAACAATCTGGGAATGATCTAATCAACAGCAGCAATGACCTCTCTGACAATTTTGCAGTCTTCGCGCTCCATCCCATTCTCACTCATCCTTTCCAAATACCTGATGACTTTCTGTTAACTTTTAACCCATGTTTAAATACACACAAACACGCACGCACGTCTGAGGCTCTACTTGACAGCGCAGATGCACTGATACATAATGTCCCAGAGGTTCTCAATAGGATTCAGGTCTGGGGAAGGTGAGAGCATCAATGCTTTGACATCCAGGAATTGCCTACACATTCGGGCCACATGAGGCCGGGCATTGTCCAACCCAGGGACCACTGCACCAGCGTGAGGTCTGATGATGGGTCTGAGGGTTTCAACACAATACCTAACAACAGTCAGGGTACCGTTGGCTAGGACGTGGAGGTCTATGCGAAGGATATGCCTCCCCAGACCATCAGAGTCCCACAGCCAAACCTTGCATGCTGGATGATGTTGCAGGCAGCATAACGTTCACCATGGTGTCTCCAGACTCGTCAGTTATGTGTTGTGTGAACCTGCTCTCATCTGTAAAGAAAATGGGGCACCAATGGCAGAGCTGCCAATTCTGGTATTCTCTGGCAAATGCCAATCGAGCTGCATGGTACTGAGCTGTGAGCACATGTTCCACTAGGTTGATGCCCTACAACGGCCCGGTCCAGCTCTCCAATTTGTAACATAAATCACATGTTTTAGTAGCATGTGTAACATGTTATCCTGCAGGTACTGCCTCAGGCTAACAATAGTGACAAGATGGCAAGCAAAAACACAAAACTAGAGAAGAATCAGTCAGGAAGGGCAAGGAGGGAGTAATTGTTTTTGCCCACCACCTGCAAAACAATTCCCTTTTGGGGTGGTGCCTGGCTTTTGCCTCTCCAGTGCACATGTTGTCGCTTTCTTTTGAACCACAACTGGTGACTTTGATTCACAATTGCCTTTGCTTCCTAACTGGACAGATAGATATCCCTGAAGTTAAATGGACTTGGTGTTATACTGTGATGATTACATGTTCTCTTAATTTTTTTGCAGTGTATTGAGTTGTGATTGAAGTGAAAAACATCTATATTTGTGTCGTTATTCCATAATGCGTTGGATGATCGACCAATGTGAACGTGGTGGTTTAACCAGAGTTTTTGGATGCGGAGGTTTCCAGATAGTGTTGTAAAGAAGAAATGGCGTGTGCGGGTTTTGTGTGAAGTCTGCAGATTGGCCAGTATGTCGGAACCTCCGCGGATAAGGTTGGCAGCCATTGGAGAGAAAGCGAAGCTTCGCCCCTGTCACACATAATGCGAATTCGGCCCACATAGTCTATAAAATGTTATGTGTACTCCTGAGACCAGGAAGGACAAGGGGGTAAGACACTCAAACATCGCGCGTCATGAGCTGCAATACCAATGTAACCCCCGCCCTTGCCTCACCCCAGCTGGAACATTTAAAGATCGACCATGTCATGAAACCCCGATTAATGCTCTTTTCTCGTCCCAAGTCTTGCCCCCCTCAGGCGTGTCTGTTAAAAAAACTACCAAAGGAATCCCTGCACCTGAAAAGTAATTGTAAAGATGAGAAAGTCAAAGAACTCAAATCGGCGTCGGCATTAGAAATCACCGCACACTCACATTCAAGTTGAGATAAGCCGTTTGGTAAACACACACAGTCACGATGTTCAGCAATTCTAACGCTGCCGGTCCACTGTTCCTAATGCTTGAGCTATTTACAGCTTGACACTCAGACGCGTTTCATCAATTAGCCTACCATTCAGGAACATTTTCTTGTTAACAGCACCACATTTGCAAAGCACTCATGTCAAAGAAAGCACTGGGTATACAGTAATTTGGTTACAGGGAGAGGGTTCCAAGTCAGCAGGAGAATACGAGCCAAATCTGCCTGTTAATTAAATGTGAAGAGGCTGCAAACAAATTCAAAACATGCCCCTACGCCAGAGCAACGCTATTTGGCAGCGTTCCTAGGACTCAACTCTGCCCGTCGGCCTCGGAAAGTGAGGGGCTGGCAAGGGATCGAAGGTAGGTCCCGTAGCTGGTGAGCGATTGCATTCTCAGGTTGAGTCACTGGTGCAAAACTAAAAGGGGTGACCCTGAAATCAATACTGAACTTGAACGGTTAACAGAGAACTTAAAGCTTTTTATTGCAACTAATACACAGCCTCAACCAACTAAGACAGGAGACCTGAGTCAAAGGTTGAATGAACCAAGAAAATGTGCATTGATATCAATTCAACAAAAAATGCTTGAGATATTGAATCTACGTTACCACTGGAAAAAAACGTTGTTAGTAAAATGTTTCGTTTTCGCCATTAAGCAGACGCTCTTATCCAGAGCGACTAACAATAAGTGCATTCTTAATGTCTTGGAAAAACACCAGTCTCTATATTTTCCTGAACCGACGCCATTCGCTGCCAGAGAAAATAAAGTATGTGCATTTTTTAGCAAGCTTCTGTGGCAGGTTTTGTAAACAAAAACATCCTAAAGTTTCAATTTTTGCATCCACCACTGCAATAGGCTAAACGTTTTTATTTTATATAAAACACCCGTTTCATAAGTGCGTTTTCAAATGATCTAATACCTCTATTCCACAACTGTGAGGTCTATGAACAAAAACGACGAACTGAAATCAATACAGTTAACCCAGTTTACCTGGAGAGGAGACACTTCAAGAAACATTAACACGCTGCTGTCATTAACAGATTTGGTGGAAGGCTGCAATATTAGACATTGTCCCTATGTTGCTGTTTTAAAATATCATTCGACTTCTAAGACAAATGTATAACTTACAGCGCAACTTACATTCGGTAAATCATAGTGAGTCGTGTGTAGGTTATAATGGTTTGTTTTTGTATAGTTAACTATGGGGAAATTGCTTTTAAATAAAATTGTAATAAGGTAGCCTATTCTTACCGGCTAATTCGTCAGGTTCCAAGCCAGTTTCTGTGTCTATTCCGCATATAACAAAGTAGTGAGCGAAGCGGCAGGGCGCCGCTCCAGACGCCGCGTTGGTCCCACTCATCTTGGGTCACAGATCAGCGTCCTCCCGTTCCTGTTACTTCGACGGAGACATCTCAGTATCGATAATATAACGAATTTAAAACAATGATGGTCTTTATGAAATATTAATTATACGGTTCCGACATAAAACTAAAGTAGTTTCTTCTTATTCAAACAGATAATTGATGTTTACTGAAAAATCGAAGAGAATTGACTACTTGCTGTGGGTTAACTCTTGGTCGCTCTAACAAACAATACAATGAATCAACCGGAGAGGGAAAAGCGAGAAGTGTGTGCTATGGCTGCATCGCGAGCGCAGACACTGGTCGCGTGTTAGGGCGGGACATTCAAATCGGAATTTTTAATCGGATGCATTCGTTTTTGTAAATTGTTAGTTAGGTTAGACATAACATGGGTGTACAAAATGCAGATCCTTATCCTTATACTTCAGGTTATTTTGAATTTGATGAGATTTGATTACTTTTTCAGCCTAGATTAGATTAAACTTAATTGTCATTGAAAAGTGCAAGTAGCCTACATTACAACAAAATGCAGTTAGCATCTAAACAGAAGTGCAAATATAAGAGGGCAGAAAATGTATATAATGTATGTTACAAGTGAGATGTGTAGACGTATACAAGTGGGATGTATAGATGAATAGATTTGAAGGTGCATGTGTGACTGAAATATAGGGATAGCAGCAATGATGTTCCCAAAGGAAGGTGTAGGCCCACATGTAGCAGCTGAAAACATCCTCATCAGACTTTGCAAAGCAGTGTCAGAGAAAATGAACAAGTATTAAGTATAATGTATGTTACAAGTGGGATGTATAGGTGTGCAATGAAGGCAAATGCAAGTAGAAATGGCAATTCTCAATGTGCAATGAAGGCAATTTGAAAGTGCATGTGACACTGAAATGCAGGGATAGCAGCAATGAGATTCCCGAGGTAGATGTGTACATGTACCAGCTGAAAACATCCTTATCAGACTTTGCAAAGCAGTGTCAGAGTCCAGCAGTACAAGGAGAGTAGTGCAATAAGGGCCCTGAGAGGCAGTACTAAGTGGTGGGTGGGTGGGTGGGAGGGTATGATTTGTGTTGGATACAGAGTTCAACAGTAGTGTTACAGTAGCTGGGATAACTGCTCCTGTGCCTGCTGGTGCGGGAATAAAGAGACCTGTAACACGTGCCAGATGGTAAGAGGACAAACAGTTTGTGGTATGGATGTGAAGGGTTGATGATGATGCCCCACGCCCTATACAGACAGACAGACAGGCCTTCTTCCGCCTCCTCAAAAAGTGCAGGCGCTGCTGGGTCATATTGATCATAATTGAGGGTCCAAGACAGGTCCTCTGAGATGTAGACATCAAGGACTTTAAAGCTGGGCACACGCTCCATCTCAGTGTCATTGATTTGAACTGGGGCATGACTGCATTTCATCTGTTTAGGTGCATATAAAGTGATAGAATGATTAACATCAAATTCACATCTTTAACCTATCCATTTTATTTTATTTAGTTTACATTTTAATATTTTAGTCATTTAATTAAGGTACTGCTGTGTAAACTGCCATATATAGAGAATGTCTTTCCCATTTGAACAATAACAGAATAAGTACCACACAAGTCTGAAAATTCTATATTGGTCTGTTCATTGTTTGTTTCTGAAAAGTTAAACATGTGACTTGCCTGGATCACTTGATTCATTTATCTTCATCCAACATTTCTTGAAACAAGCTCCTCATTTTTTATGTGTCCAATGATCTGCTTTGTTTATATGGTTGTGCTCAAAAGTTTGCATACCCTTGGAGAATTTGTCTTATACTGTATGTACCATTTGTAAAGAAAACCTTAGTTAGTATGCAAAACAGTCTTTTATTTCATACCATCAACTGTAGGTCATAACAGAATGGCACAATCATACATCAAAACATGGTAGCAAAGATTTTTTTTTACTAACCCCAGTTCAAAAGTTTGCTTACCCATAGTTCTTAATACTGTGTATTGCCCCCTTCAGCATCAATGATAGTATTCAGTCTTTTGTAATAGTTGTCTATGAGGCCCCAAATAATTGCAGGTGGTATAGCTGCCCATTCGTCTTGGCAAAATGACTATGTCTTTGGTCGTCTTGCTTGAACTGCATGTTTCATATCTCCCCAAAGTTTCTCAATGATATTAAGGTCAGGAGACTTTGATGGCCACTCTAGAACCTTCACCTTTTTCTGCTATAACCACTGGAGGGTCAACTTGGCCTTGCACTTAGGGTCAATGTCATGCTGGAAAGTACAGAAGCGTCCCTTGCACAGCTTTCATGCAGACAAATGCAAATTGTCTGCCAGTATTTTCTGATAACATGCTGCATTCAACTTGCCATACCTTTTCACAAGATTCCCCGTGCCTTTTGGAGATGGCATTCTGTTCATTATACTGTAGGCCTTGTTGACCCCTCTCCAAACACAGCGCTTATAGTTGTTGACCCCATCTCCAAAGGCGTTTCAGAGACTTGGCAGTACATCCAACCAGCCTCACAACCGCAGAACAAGTGTAACCACACCAGCCCAGGACCTCCACATACAACATCATCACCTCAAAGATCGTCTGAGACCGATTTAGACAGATTTGTGAGCAATATTTGAGAGAAATTGGCCTTTTGTGTACATAGAGAAAGTCTTAGATCTTTGAGTTCAGCTCATGATGAATCGGAGCAAAAACAAAAGTGTTGCGTTTATAATTTTGTTCAGTGTTCATGAGAACATAACTGAGGCGCAAGCAGGGAGCAGTTTCCTTCCATCAGTGGTTGGAGCGGGCATAGGAGGGTGTGCAGCTTGACAAGGAAAACATTGTTGTAAACAGTTCTAGGTGATCTTTGGCTAAATTGGCAATGAATTGTCTTTGGGGTAAGATGGGTGAGCGGAATAACCTTATGAACACGATACTAATAACAGATCCAGAGGAGTTTAGCCACTAACCTTTTCTCCAGCGAAATATACGTTGGTTATTTCTCTTTCATCTCAGACAAAGTTGCAATGGTACAGTGGCGTTACACAAAACAGACACCAATCAAACAACGTAATGGCAAAATTTTTATTGCCACTTACACAACAGCTTATGTTAGACTCGTGTTGTATTCACACTTGGAGAAGTTGAATAGACGTGTACTCTACACAGAAACTCATTCAGTGATCTTCGTCACATGCCCCGGGGTATAAACAACCTTTCAATTATTAAAGATTTAATGAAAAGTGCATCAGAGAGTTTGGAGATGGAGAGAGTTTTTCCAGGGATTGGCCTGTCGTGTAAGTTTGATAATGTCAATTGCATTCTGGGAAATGTACCACTTTTGAAGATTCTATTTAAGGCACTGGCGAGTCAACTAAAAGTTATTTTATAATAAGCTTCTTATAACTCAGACATCTTGTTATTTGGTAGAGAAATAACAAACAATGTTGTCCACACATGGTTGAAATCATGTCCTTGACATGTTTTGAACTGTATTCCACACTTTCACAGGTTTGCAGAAATGCACTGATTTGGGAAAATATGTAAAATATGGGGCATCATAAAACATTCCAAAACCATTGTCTGTGATGTAAATTGCCAGCCAGTGCTCCCCGGGGTGATTGCTGGGCTGTGTATTAACAATAATCTTTGATGAAACATCTCGGACAGGTCCACTAGGTAGTTGGTCCCATGCCAGCACACCATTGAAATTAGTCCTAAATGAAAATTGCTTCTCCACACCAGTCAACTCTGTGGTATCCACGCTTTTGGGTTTTTGTTTTCTAATAGTAGTCAACCATGACTTGTCTCCAGTTTTACACTTCAAAAATGTAATGAACAATCAAATTAATTGTGTGGGGCAGTGGTTGTCCAAACCTTATCTCAAGTCATACATTCCTTGACTTGATCACGGATAGGTGCTGACTGCATTCCTCATCCTGTGCATTTGAATGCATAAAGGGCATAGCCGTGTAAGAAGTCAGACCTGTCAATAGCCAAGGCTTGGTCCTTTAGGTGTTTTCCTGAAGCTAAGGCCAATTGGTGAAATTCACGCACTGCTGATCCCAATGTGTAATCTGTTTGGAATGGTTTGCTAGGAAATTGCTGACCATTCTACATACAGTTAAGCCCAAAAGTATTCATACTTTTCCCTGCTATATGAAAAGTTCTCAACAGCGGGACATGGCTGTCCCCAACTCTTTTATAATCATCTGTGTATATGTATAGGGTGTTAAACCCTGCCAGAATATCTGTGAGGAATAGGGCGTGCCATGGGACGTATCACCATTCACCTGGTTTTAAGACTAATATCTGTTCCAACTTTGCACTAAATTTTTAACAAAAATGGGTCTCGCCTTTTAGAAACATTCTATTTTTAAATTAATCATATCCCGCCCATACACCATGTGGTTTAATATAAATGTTGATCTCTGCCAATAGTTTTCTTATGCCATTGTAATGACCTTTTTTCTTAGACACAGTTTTTGTCAGGATGAAGGGCAGGCAGGACACGAGGCGCAACTTTACTACAAAAGGAGAGGCACACTGCTCTCCAATTGGAGGATACGCAGTGCAGCTGACGGCACCAGTGAAGAGGAGACTCTGCCCCCAGAGCAGGACGCACCGCCGGGGTCAGCCTGGTGGAAACCCCCCACTGGGTTTCCACCAGGCTGACCATTGGGCTTATGCTTGGGAATGCCAATGTGATGTATGCCGGCATCGCCACCACCCTGGATCCCGGATGGATGGGATCTAGAGCAAGACCAGAGAGGTACTCCTCCTCAAACAAGTTCCTTACCGTTGAGGTTTGATCCTTTTGTGGTGGCGTATTCTCTCACAGTGAAGGGCAGGCAGGACACGAGGCTCAGAGCAGGAGTGGGAAATCATTGGTAATGTGCTGCTAAGCACTCACGCTCGATTCAGTTCAAATCAGTTTAACTCAAGTTAACCTAGCTGTTAATAACCTTAGAAATGTTTTATAATCTTTGGCAGTAACTCTTTCAGTAGGCTCCACATTGTGACCTTTACTGTACACATTATTACCAATGTCGGTGCCAAGGCCACCAGTGAATTTGTAAAAAAGAATATTGGAAAGTAGCGATAGCTGTTCCGGGCTTTTCAACACATAGCGATGGACTGCTATGCAATGACAGGGCAAATTGAGGTCAGGGTCAGGCAGAGGTACGGTACAGATTTGATGAGCTTGAGGGACAGAAAGCAAGCAGGAACATGGTCAGGGACAGGCAGGGGTTCAGGTGACGGGAACTTTGGAGATAACACTAGGAGAAAGATAGATGTAACGCGAGGACTCTTGGAAAAACAGAAGTCGGACAGGCACAGGCAAAAGGGAAGGCTACAGATGACGAGAGACACCAGGCAGGGGCGGGCCACAACAACAGCACAGGAGGAAGGAATCAGGGCGTGACATGTACACAGGCTCGATTGCGTTCCAATATTTTCGACACCCTTCTGAAACTCACAGCATTGAAACAATGTTCTGAAACATTTCTTGTCACATGATATTTAATGAACCACTAATGTCGATTGAGTGTCTGAGACCTGACTGCCTCCGGCTATGAAAATTAAGGTGGTGGCAATACCAACAACTTTGAATGAATTGTGTCATTTTGTTGTTAGAGAGAAATGTGTGATATTGTGAGTGTTAGCTGTGTGGCAATTGTTTAAAATAAGCCTGGTTTGTAGAAACTTTGTAGAAACGTTTAATTTCAAATTACTTCAGTTGTGGCATAGTGCATAGTGCATTGCCGACTACTGAGCAAGATGACCCTAGGTCAAATCTGGACAGACTTTTTTTTTGTACTGAAAAACAATATTTATTGTTGTTGATATAATGTCTCATTTGCTGCAAAAGAAATATGACTGAAACCCTTCTCACCCACACACCTTTATTATCCAAAACATAATAGAGGAATGGTTAAATGTAGAGCAATCTGGAAAGGCAAGAGTAAAGCATGATACAAACTCTATGTTTTACTTTCACGTTTCGACTGGCACATGCACCAAACAGTTAAGCCATAAAATCGTTTCTGGCAATATATGAAAATACATCTGTTTGAACATTGACAATCAGATTTTTATTTCTAACTGGCAGATGTCTCTGTGGAGGAAATCTGTGTTTCATAAAGCCTCATCACAAATGTTTGGATTGTCACAATGTTTCAGAAAGCATTGTTCTGCCCATCACTAGAAATCATTCCTTTTCTTTGAGTGACTTCAGTCAAAACAACAAACAAAAAGCGCAGCCTTACCGTAAAATTTTGCATACAAAGCAAACAATAAACCACAACTAAAATACTAGAATGCCAAGTTAAATAGTCTCCCCAATTTGAGGTTATGCAGTGCAGCTGCCTCTAATTGGGGAGAACAAAAACAGCAGCGCAGAGATGCTTAAAGGTACCTCTGCGGGCAGGCCCTGGCTGTGACCCGAGCAGTATAGAGGTACCTAGAAGCTTCCAGCCAGGACTGACAGTTTTGGTTGGTTATAAGAGTTTGCAACAGACAAACAAGGAATGCTAACTTTTACCATAAAATACATATTTTATTTGAGATTTAATAGATTAACTGAACATGCTAATTCAGTCCTCTCATATGCAGTTATATGAAGAACTTGTTTATTTTTGTTTAAGAAAAGTACACTAGGATAATGGATGTAATTACAGGGACTAAAAACTGTAACTTTTACCATGATATCAGCCTTTTCTTCCATTCTGTATATTCTACGAATCCACTTAATTATTCATTGCTTATACAGTATGTGTTCATGGCATGGCCTGTATATATTCATTAAGACAGTCTGGCCATGACACCTGATGTTGTGGAAAATCAACCACTCTTTTCTAAAACAAATGTACTTCAACACTGAATCCAATAGACTTGAATAAAAATAATACAATGATGACAGACATTAAAGCCAGGTACTTCTGCAGATACACCCGCAATGTTCTGATTCTGGACCATGCCTTTTATACAGAACTTTCACACAATACGCCATCTGACTATTCATCTGTTTGGAAACCCCCTCGGGGCGGGGTGTACCTCTTTATCTTCTACCTCCCTGAATGCTCATAATTTGCGACAGTACGACATCCTCGTGGTTCATAATTGGGTCATGTCCATCACTGCCTACAAAGTAAGTGTTACAGTGGGGCAAAAAAGTATTTAGTCAGCCACTAATTGCGCAAGTTCTCCCACTTAAAAGATGAGAGAGGCCTGTAATTTTCATCCTAGGCATACTTCAACTATGAGAGGCAAAATTAGGAAAGAAAATCCAGAAAATCACATTGTAGGATTTTTTATGAATTTATTGGTAAATTATAGTGGAAAATAAGTATTTAGTCAATAACAAAGGTTAATCTTCATACTTTTTTATCTACCCTTTGTTGGCAATGACAGAGGTCAAATATTTTCTGTAAGTCTTCACAAGGTTTTTACACACTGTTGCTGTTATTTTGGCCCATTCCTCCATGCAGATCTCCTCTAGAGCAGTGATGATTTGGGGCTGTCACTGGGCAACACGGACTTTCAACTCACAACAAAGATTTTCTATGGAGTTGTGATCTGGTAACTGGCTAGGCCACTCCAGGACCTTGAAATGCTTCTTACGAAGCCACTCCTTCGATGCCCGGGCAGTGTGTTTGGGATCATTGTAATGCTGAAAGACCCAGCCACATTTCACCTTCAATGCCATTGCTGCTGGAACGAGGTTTTCACTCAAAATCTCACGATACATGGCTCCATTCATTCTTTCCTTTATACGGATAAGTCGTCCTGGTCCCTTTGCAGAAAAATAGCCCCAAAGCATGATGTTTCATCCCCCATGCTTCACAGTAGGTATGGTGTTCTTTGGATGCAACTCAGCATTCTTTCTCCTCCAAACACGATGAGTTGAGTTTTTACCAAAAAGTTCTATTGTGGTTTCATCTGACATTCTCCCAATCCTCTTCTGGATCATCCAGATGCTCTCTAGCAAACCTTAGACGGGCCTGGACATGTACTGGCTTAAGCAGGGGGACACGTCTGGCACTGCAGGATTTGAGTCCCTCGCGGTGTAGTTTGTTACTGATGGTAGCCTTTGTTACTTTGATCCCAGCTCTCTACAGGTCATTCACTAGGTCCCCCTGTGTGGTTCTGGGATTTTTGTTCACCGTTCTTGTGATCATTTTGACCCCACAGGGTGAGATCTCTCGTGGAGCCCCGGATCGAGGGAGATTATCAGTGGTCTTGTATGTCTCCCATTTTCTTATAATTGCTCCCACAGTTGATTTCTTCACACCAAGCTGCTTACCTATTGCAGATTCAGTCTTCCCAGCCTGGTGCAGGTCTACAATTTTGTTTCTGGTGTCCTTTGGTCTTGGCCATAGTGGAGTTTGGAGTGTGACGGTTTGAGGTTGTGGACAGGTGTCTTTTATACTGATAACAAGTTCAAACAGGTGCCATTAATACAGGTAACGAGTGGAGGACAGAGGAGCCTCTTAAAGAAAAAGTTACACGTCTGTGAGAGCCAGAAATCTTGCTTGTTTGTAGGTGACCATATACTTATTTTACCAAGGAATTTACCAATAAATTCATAAAAAATCCTACAATGTGATCGTCTGGATTTCTTTTCTCATTTTGTCTCTCATAGTTGAAGTGTACCTATGATGAAAATTACAGGCCTCTCTCATCATTTTAAGTAGGAGAACTTGCATAATTGGTGCCTGACTAAATACTTTTTTGCCCCACTGTATGTTAAGCCCATGGGCTACACTCAGGTCATCTTATGCTTTATGATCAGCTCATCGGCCACACTCAGGACACCCCAACAGTGAATACAAAGGCAGTAAACTTTAGAAACGCCACTCTCTGGGCACATGGTATTTGCTTGCTCTTGACCATCTCTCAGCATAAGGCCCATACATTAGGATGAACATCGTCTTTATGTGTAATATGTCCTATCCCAGAAGTCATTCTCTGCATTAATATGTTTATAATATAACTACGTGATTATGCATCGCACAATAATATTTTATTGACAAATCCCCCACACTGATAACCTGAAACATTATAACATTGCCTGGTAATGCTAATAAACTATTAGGCAATGACCTGCTGTGTCTCTGGCAGCAGACCTCTTCTATCTTTTTGGTATGGTTTCCATCATAACACCTAAATTAATACAATCATCTGATTATTTATGGTCATTGGTTCAAGACAATTTCTTTATCAATTACATCGCTTGCCATCAAATAATGCTTGTGATCTTGTATGTACAGTAGTTATGAGAAAATATAATCACCAAAAATAACATAGAGCCAAGATAACATTTAGCAAGATGACTTGATTGCGATATAATATATTTACAGGTTGAATCGTTATTGGACAATGTCAAACTAAACGTTTCTAGCATCACTGTATCTAACAGAGGTGTTCCCCACGATACCCATACATGGAATTGCCATAAGGAAACATGCAAACAATCTATCATATTTTTTATGTTTTCACAAATGATTAAGACTTGGGATACATTGTTACTTTGTATTAACTGTTTGACGTTTTGGACTTGTGGAAAAAAGTTTAAAGTTAGGCCTATCTGATGAAGGTGATCTGGTGATCTCTCTCATCCGTGGAGCCTGGTGATTCCCAAATCCCTTAGCCCAGGCTCCAGCTCCACCCAAAAAGGTGAAAGATGGGGACTGTGCGCCAGGTGGTCATGGTCCTGGAGCTGCCCATCAATGATAATCCCCAGCAACATAGTCCAGCAACATGGTCCAGCGAAATGGAACCGCTCACACGAGTCAGGTCCATCTGGATCATACTCCGCAAGCCCATGCGGAAAGCAGTCCTCAAAGCCGACCATTTGTTGGATGCAACCACTGACCGGAAAGACAGGGCATACTCCAAGACCGTGTTATTTCCCTGCTTCAAGTGCATAAGCAGCTCGCCCCCATCCTGACCCTCCGTGGGATTGTCAAATACAGAACAGAACTGTGCAAAGTACCCAGACCCGCCGTTCCATTGTGCCGTTGCCCATTCCAAGGTGCGCCCAGTTAAGAGAGCGAGGGTGCGCCCAGTTAAGAGAGCGAGGGTGCGCCCAGTTAAGAGAGCGAGGGTGCGCCCAGTTAAGAGAGCGAGGGTGCGCCCAGTTAAGAGAGCGAGGGTGCGCCCAGTTAAGAGAGCGAGGGTGCGCCCAGTTAAGAGAGCGAGGGTGCGCCCAGTTAAGAGAGCGAGGGTGCGC
>JACXGJ010006322.1:0-34927 GCA_016801105.1 Esox niger
TCCCCCTTATGGGTTAACTACCCGTCTCCCCCTTATGGGTTCAATACCCTTTTCCCCATTATGGTGTCAATACCCGTCTGCCCCTAAGGTGTCTCCCATGGTTCTTCAGCTGTCTTCCCATGATTCATCCCATCACAAAAAATACCAAGAATAATATTAAAGAGAATAAAATAAGGAGAAGGACAAAGACAGGACCAATTTCACAGAGAGTAACTGAGATGTAACCAGGAAATGAAGAGACATTAATTAATAAATGAGACCTTTACCTATTGTTTCTCTTTATCTATCGACAGATCTCCAACATCACCAAGTTGAAAGACTTTCTGCTGCAGCACAGGAAGGACTATGTGAATGCTGGAAGGTAAGCCTCCTCCCAGGCTAGAACCATGTCCAATTACTGGAGGTTTTTTGTCTGGTTAAATGGTGTGATTGTCACACAACTAAACCCTTTTCCCACATCACACCGGTATACTCTAGGACCCAGTAAGGGTTCAGCTTGGCGTCCGTGAGGAATGTCACATATCCAGCCTCTGACAACTTGATTGACTGTTTTCAAAGCTGACAAAGCTACACTCAGGAATGATCCACACGGTTTTAACCTCCTCGACCTTTTAGTCATCTTTGTTAAAGTCGCACGCCTATAAGGTGTTGAACCAGTAAGTAGAGCCGACCTGAGCAGTAGGCTCATGGGCTGAAGTCCCAGGGTCCAGCGTGTCCAGAGCTAGCCACAGAGCGCTCCGTCAGATCTCTGCTCGTAGTGACGTGTGCCTGTCTGTCTGCAAAGCGGTCTGTGTTGCAGGCTCCAGGGTCGGACTGGGACTGGTCTGATTGAGGTGGCGGGGGGGGGGTGGGCGGGAAGGCAGCCGCTGGCACGGGGTCAGTGGCGTGTGGGGTGGTCTTCTGGAGGCTCAGTCTAATTGGGTGGAATAATTGAGCTGCAAGCAATTGAAGAGCAAATCATGCCCAGGGACTAATCCTGGGTTTCCTCTGATGAAGGCCGGAGGGCAGTCGGGGTGTGTGTGCGTGTGTGTGTGTGTGTGCGTGTGTGTGTGTGTGTGTGTGTGTGTGCGCGCGTGTGAGTGTGTGTGTGTACGTGCACATTCCCAACCATGTAAAAGTTTGAATCCACTGCCCGGGTGCCTCAAGCACCACTGTTCTACCAATGGAAAACAGATTATTAGTGGGCAACAGAGATGCATTCAATCATGTGAGACATGGAAGGGATGATGAATGGATGAAGGAGGGGTGATGGGAGGCCTGTATCCATGCATCTCAGACTATAGGTTCTGATCAGTTGGGTTTCAGGTCATAAGGGTATTGGAAAGGTCTCCAATCAGCCTTCCCTGTCTGTGACATTCTGCAGCAACAGGTTCCCGGCAGACCTGTGTCCAAATAGGACCGGTTTACTTCCAGTTGCTTTGTGTGTTTTCAGTCTCATCTCGTCGGACCTAACTCGAATGACGGACAATGAGCGGGACCAGATCGACCAGGATGCCCAGATCTTTATGAGAACCTGCTCCGAAGCCATCAAGCTGCTTCGCTCTGAGGGTGTGTATGTGTGTGTGCGCAGCAAAACAATTCTTTTGTCAAATGAATGCGCACCCCACCAGTGACTAGAACAAATAGGGTTTGTTGATAGACAATGGTGGGAGACGTGTGTCCAGCCTAATGTTTAGTGAGTATGAACAGTACCCCGAGTCCTTGAGCTGGAGAGGTGAAACATCTGTTGTTCCATCCTTGCAAAAGACTGTTAAGCCTAATTGTTTCTTCCAGTCACTTTAGGTAAGAGCGTCTGGAGAATAACAAATAAAAGAAAAACTGCACATTTTTATTACCGGTAATAAAAAAGAACCGTACGTTCCTTTTTGTTCTCCCACCCCTGCAGCCAACAAGCAGGTCATATCGACCCAGATCAAAGAGCACAGAAGCGCGGTCCTCGACCTCATTGAGATGTATTTGAAAGGTGGGCTTGTTGATATTGTGATGTATTTGAGTCTGTGCATACTGTGAGGGATTTGTAAGTGATAATGTACACAGTATGCTGTATTTAGCATTGACCAGTCTTGTCTGCAGGTGTGTGTAAGCTGTATTCTGAGCAGAGGGCTATAAGAGTCAAAAGAGTGGTGGACAGGAAGAGACTGTAAGTGTTTGAAAAAATAAACGTTTTGGCAAATACCCGTTATTAGTAATGTTCTGTTAAAATGTCTGATATCAGTGAATGTTTAATTCTGACAAATATACTAAGTATATAAGTTAGTATATAATTTAGTATGTATTTTGATTACCCTTAGGGCCTGTTTCGTACGCATGGATTAAATCATGTCTAGGACAAAAAGATTTGGTTCACTAGAAAACTCAATTGAGCTTGTTTTTTTAGTCCTTGGCTTGGCTTAATCTGTGTAATCTGCTAAACCGGCCCATAATATTGTTCATGAATTTACATGTTGGCAGTGATGTATCTCCATAAAGTATGTTGTGACCTTAATTGGATTGACCCTGTCTATGGTGTTTAGACTAAGGCGGACCTATGTATTTTGGGTTTTGACTAAGCCTGATCTTGTCTTTGGAGATTTGACTCAGGCGGACCATGTCTTTGGTGTTCTGATTGAGCCGCGCTTTCTGTCTGTCTTCCAGGTCCAGACTGGAGCCGGAGCACCACCACAATCACGCGGCCGAGGAGAAAAGCCCACTGGTGGAGCCGCGCAGCGAGGGAAAACAAGCCAAGGAAGAGAACAGCAGCAACAACTGTGGTGAGCAGACGACCAGATGAGGTCCAACAGCGACTGTGTGGAAGTCTACTGGGGGTCACACCTAGTGTTTAAATTACGTTTATCTTTACTACAGCCTTAATTATATTCTCTTAAATGCAGCACTTTTAACTCAGATGTTTCAGTGGAAATGGTCAATATCCGTGATTGAACTGAAGACAAACGGATAGAGGTAAACTGACAGTGAGGAAAAGAGTGACTTAATGTCTGTGAGATAACGAGCAATGGAGGGGGGTAAATGGTGTAGCGACTGTGTGTTTACAAGACAATTAAACAAAAAGAGTATTCTCTCCATGTTTTCCCCCCCTGCCATGAAGAGCGTGGCGTGGCGGAGCTCCAGGAGAACAACATGAGCCTGTGGGAGGAGGGCCAGGGCCGTGTGGAGGATGAGCTCTCACCTGAGGAAATGCAGATGGTATGGAACAGAAATGTTATGCCTGCGTCTGTGCTCTCTCTCTCTGGTTGCCACACCATTCTGGTCTGGGATTTGAGATTCAAACCTCTCCATTCACATTACTTCTTCGCTCTGTCTAGTTTGAACAGGAGAACCAGAGGCTGGTTAGTGAAATGAGCAGCCTGGTAGATGAAGTCAGGTGAGTGTCCAATCAGTCCTTCCAACCCATGTTTAACACTACATTACCATGTTTCAGCCCTTTTTTACCACTACATTCCAATGTTTACCACTATATTCCCAAGTTTCATTCCAGTTTACCACTACAGTCAAATGTTTAAAGCTATATTTGCCACTACAGTCCAATGTTTCAGCCCATGTTTACCACTAAATTACCATGTTTCAACCTGTTTACCACCACATTCTCATGTTTCAACCTATGTTTAGCAGTATAACCCAATGTTTCAGCCCATGTTTAGCACTATAACCCAATGTTTCAGCCCATCTTTACCACTACAGAAACTTTTCAGCCCATCTTTACCACTACATTCCTATATGTGACTGAAGTGAAACAAACATGAGAAAGATGAATCATTCTACTTCCGATGTCTTTCAGGCAAATTGAGGGCAAGGTTGTAGAAATCTCACGGCTCCAGGAGATCTTTGCAGAGAAGGTGCTAACGCAAGTGAGTGACATTGTCCCCCTGGTCTGTCATTCCTGTTGAAAAGAATGTCCCTCCCACTTTCTCAGTGTAACTTATTTCCTGTTTCGTGTGTTCTTCACAGGAAACCGAGATCGATAGCATCCATCAGCTGGTCGTGGGAGCCACAGAAAATGTCAAAGAGGGGAACGAAGACATCAGAGAGGCAATGACAGACCATTTTTATTGTATATGATTGTATTTAGATTAAAATATTATTGGGATATAAATTCATTTTTACCTAATATTCAGAACTGATTATGTTGGTCAACACAGACAGTGGTCCATTTTAATTGATTGGTTCCATCTTATTCTTGTGTTTTCAGGCCATCAAAAACAATGCCGGATTCCGGGTCTGGATCCTTTTCTTCCTCGTCATGTGCTCATTTTCTCTGCTCTTCCTGGATTGGTACGACAGCTAACCCCTTGTATCCAGCCGAGCCAGGAAGTGACTACCATCATCAGGTTACAACATCAGCCTGGCCCTACGTTAAGACATTGAAGTATGTGGTTGAATGCAGAACGCGTTAAGTCCACATGCAGATTTTCCTACCCCAAAGAGAACTGACCCCAGACAAATGTTTTGAGGAAGGCTTCAGTACATGTCAACCATAATAAATCCACTTTCCCATCTTTGGTCCTTGAGTACCGTTGATAGAACACATTCTAAATGCAGCCCCAGACCAGGTCCTGAATGACTGTAAATGTTTCTGGCGCTACAGCAAAAGCACGGCTGTCCGGAGTACTGGAGGACCGGAAATGGGAACCACTGCACTAGAGGGCAGTCTAAACACATGTTGTTATGGAAAACCTTTTGGATCCTGTTTACGGCACGCAATTGGCTGAATGTAAAGTGATCCCGCCCACCTGCACCGTGTATATATGAGTTTAACATATGGCCTACTGCAATGCTTATTGTTAAAGTGCAGTTTTTACTTTTCAGTTGATCTGTCTGTATTGAGTTCTTGACGATACACAGTTGTTATTCATAATGTACTAAGTAATGTATGTCATTAAGTGCTTCATTCCGTTAAAATATGTATTATATTTCATGTCTAACTGAAGTTAGTATTTCTACTCATAGATTATGCACATGTAAATGACATATTACACAATCAGCCCAAAATGATTGAAAATACAGCTCTTGCCAATGGGTCATTTTTAATGAGTTGAGCTATAAGGAGCTTGTTCTCCTTTTCTAAGTGTAAAGATGGCAGTTATAATCAGTGGAAGTGTTAATGTCTGGGTACGTCACCAGTTGGCAAACTGCTTGTATGGATACTTAGTTCTAAAACCAATAAAATGAAAGTGGCCTATTTTCTATTATTTCTGCAATTTTCAAGAAGAAACATTCACCTTTTGAAATATTCAGGAATGTACTGTAAGTTGTATAATTCCGTTTTTTTTAACCTAGATGTCATGAGACCATAGATTTGAAGAAAAAAAGATTTGAGATTTTAGTCATTTTATAAAATGGCCAAATCCCAAATTTCTCACTAAGCCCTACACTAGAACTATTCAACTACGGTCTTGAAGGGCTGAAACGATTCTCTGTTTTCTCCGATCTGTCTAAGGAAGCACTCATTCAAACCTGTGACACCAAGAGGTTGTGATCAACTACTTGGTAAAAGAAAAAACAGAAATGTTTTTTTTCAATTCTTCTAAGCAGGAATTGAATAGTTCATTCCAACACCCTGTGCACGTGTTGAGATATGAGAGGGTATGACAGGTGTAAGCCATCTCGTAATAGCCCTGAGGTGTACGAATCACTATATCACCTATACCAATCCATCGTCTAAGATCTTAATCAGGCCAGTTGTTTAGGGTTCAGTTTGGATCAACCAAGACTTTAGCTGATTTTCATTCGATTCACCGTTACTTATCATTTGAGGTCCAATTCATATTTTCAGTGATAAACGCATCATAGGCATACAGGTCCAATAGGATGGAACAACTCACAGAACCACAAATATATCAGAACAACAAACCAATTCTGGATTTATCTTTAGACTGAAGGTGGGTGATCTCAACATGATCTCATAGGAATACATAAAACAGTATATGTAAATCTGACAGCTGAATTCATATGTTACATTACTAGAGGGTGCAATTTAATGAGCTACCAAAGCATCCAGTTGTGCTCATAAGTTTGAATAGGCTTGGAGAATTGGTAACATATGTACCATTTGTAAAGAAAACATGAGTGAGCAGGCAAAACACATCTTCTATTTCTTATGGGATTCACATTCAACTGTAGGTCATATCATAATGGCACAATTATAAACCAAAACATGGCAACATAGAATTTTTTTACTAACCCCATTCAAAAGAGTACCATGTGCAGCTTTCGTGCAGAGGAATGCACATTTTCTACCAGTAGTTTCTGATAACATTCTGCATTGATATTGCCTTCAATTTTCACAAGATTCCCTGTGTCTTCAGAGCTCCCACCCCCCCAAAACATCAAGGAGTCACAACCCCGCTCCACAGTGGGGATGGTATTCTGTTCACTATAGGTGTTGATGACCCCTTTCCAAACTTTTATTTTGGTGTCGTCACTCCAAATTACAGTGTGCCACAAGATGTGAGGCAAGTCAAGGTGTTGTCAGGCATATTGTAACAGGGATTTTGTTGTGGCATTGGCGCAGTCAAGACTTAATTTATGGCAACTCGACCATGCAGCTCATATTTGTTCAAGTATTGTCGTATTGTGCTCCTTGAAACAACCACACTGTCTTTTTCCAGAGCAGCCTGTCTTTTTCCTGAGGTTACCTGTGGGTTTTTCTTTGCATCCTGAATGATTCTCACTTCTTAGTGATTGAACAGTACTGACTGGGATTTGCAAGGCTTTGGATATACTTTTATATCCTTTTCCATGTTTATAAAGTTTTATTACCTTGTTATGCAGGTCTTTGGACAGTTATTTTCTGCTCCCCATGGCTCAGTATATAGCCAGCTCAGTGCATCTCTGTGACAGCTAACAAACTCATTGACTATATATACAGACACTAATTGCATTTTAAAAAGCCACAGGTCTGGGAAAGTCACCTTTAATTGCCATTTTAGCCTGTGTGTGACCTTGTGTGTCTGTAACAAGGCCAAACATTCAAAGTTATGTTAACTTTTGATCAGGGCCATTTGGGTGATTTCTGTTATCATTATGATTTTAAAAGGAGTCAAAAACTATGTGATAATAAATCACTTCATATGTTCACTGTCCTTAAAAAAATCCAGCTCAATTGAGTTTTAAATTAATTTAGATTTTTTTGGTCCATCAAAAGGCTTAAATTAATACGTGTCTTCGAAACCGGCCGCTAGTGTTCAATGTTCTCAACTCGCATCCATTGACTCCTGAAATCCTAAAAAGACCGGTAAGAGCGACATTACCGCGGTGTTGTACCTTGCTAGCTAACGTGCGTTAATGTCAGAATAAGACACTTAAAATAATATTTGCAAAAAGAGGGGAAGCTGAATTCTGTTCAAGGAATTTCCTGGTGATTAGTTTAGCAAGTCTGATTCATGGAGGGTTATAGAGTACGTTACTTATTTCTCATTAACCAACGAGATTCAAATGTCATCTCATTCTTGAATTTACTAGCATACTAGGGCTCTCCCTAGCATTTTTCCCCCCTAAGTGGACAGCAGTTTTGTAATTTTAACATCCTTAAATAGGCTTACTATTTAAACGTATATATTGAACGTAAATACGAATAGACAATTGACATATAAACTACTTACTGAATAATATTAGGTTCATATCAGCTAATTCTAAAATTCAACACGAAAAAAAAGATTTGAACATCTCCATCGTATAACACAATTTTTCTCAACTGTTGACTCGATCTGAGCTGTGGAAAAGCTGTGAACCATCATTACTTGGGACTTGACTTGAAACTTGAAGCTTGAGCCATACTTGTGACTTGGTCCCGTGTCTGTTATTAATACAGAGGGTAGACCTGATATTTGAACCATGTGGACCACCGATACATACCGTACAGCCAGATGTGTTGGCCGCTGGCCCTCAGATTGTACACGGTCAGGGAAATCGGTTTTAGAACTAGGCTAAAGAGTCCTTTGAGAATGATAGATTACGGAGCGTACTCATTTGAATTGCTAGGGTAAATGGAGTCGAAGGCTTTTGAAAACAGCTCCCCAAAACTGTCTACAACCAATATGGTGTCATTCAGGACCTCAGCTATGTTCAGGCGCGCTATTAATTAATGGACCCGATCCCAATCTATAAAATACATTATTATTAAATGTAGTGATGAGGTCATTTATTCTCATTACACATTTGTTAGCAGAATATTAGAATTATCACCAAATATTACATGGCCTACCTTAAATGTCAAGAACATTCAAACTATGGAGAATTGCAGGAAATGACCTTTTTAAAAAAACATGTCCCTTAATCCTTAGTAAAAATATTTTTCAAGTTAACATTCTGTCAACTATTACCCAAATAATGATCAATCATATACAAGTATTTGACCAAAGCATGAATAAAATATGTATTTGAAAAATCAACCTCTCAGAGCTCAGTGTCTTTAATACAGTCACCATATCATCAGTGGTCTACTCATTTGAATATGTTTCTCCAAAAACATTGAAAGAAACTATTTCAGTCATACTGAAACTAATTTATGCAATATTTCACAGATGTGTGAAAACACTCAGGTGTTTAAACCAAATCCGTCTGTCAGTTTATTATTGGTTAGGCAAACAATTGGGTGGAGCCATTTTTTTTATTACCCTTGGTGAAACACATTAGGAGCCCCTCTTCTTGTTTGCTTTATGGCAAACCAACATTATCCAGATTATATACAGATCTCTGAATCTGGGTCTATGGCATTATCCAGCAAATGGGCTTGGGAAATCAGCTTGGGAGATTTAACTCTCAGATTTGTTTTTGGAAATCTGTTCATTTGGATTAACCTATATTCCAATGAAAATATTATAGCACTTCAATATCTCGCTTTGACCAAGGTCCTGGGGGGAAAATCCAGTTAAATGCCACGATTTGCACACCAATGAATTGAGCAGGACACAATCAGGGGATGGTTTAGTCAACTAGCAATAAACAACATCAAAATATCAATAAAAAAGGAAACTATGGATCTAGTGCCAAGCTTTGTAGTTTCTATTGAAATGGCTATCACGGTAACCAGAGTAATTTGGCTGGCCCAAACAAATTCATTAAAAATGACATAATTATCATGTTGAGAGTTGGAGTCATCAGTGGTGAGCAGCAGTTTGTGTGGTGGTCAAAGACACCCCCCCCCCCCGTCTATACATTATAAAATTCAGACAAAAAAAGAAGTTGTAAAGTGTGTATAATAGGAGTAATCAAATCCAGTCCCAGAGGGCCCCAGCACACATCCTCTCATAATCAAAGACTTAGACTGAGTAATTAACTAGCAGGCAAAATAATTACAATAATAAATGGTCCCACTAGGAACAAAGTTACCCGTATATGAAAATAATTCCAATCCAAAGTTAAACATCCAAAATCATTAAACCAAATATAGGTTGATCAAACTAATTTAAGAGTAAAGGCTGCATGAGATCATTACTGATGGGAGTCTGAATCTGAATCTAGTAGTTCTCTGTTACATCTGCCTCTCCAGCTTTATCCCACTTCTGGAATTGACCGCTCATTTCCTAATTAGACTTTGAGGAATAATCAAAATGTTCTGATGAGAAATGTGTTTATTTGAATAGATATACATTGGATAGGTGACATTAATTTCCAATTCCAGTGATTTTCATTGGTTTCCAGTTTCATAACAGACATTGCCAACATCATTGTAGAACTGAAAAACAGTAAATTACACAATCAGTGACAGCAGAAGGCATTACTCTTAGATTACAAATTTGAGAAGCAATAGAGTAAGCTTTTCTTCCACTTTTGAGTTCCACTACCCGCTTTACTCAGTCAAAGAGACTGCCTCCCAGGTGACTGAGAACACCAGAACCCCATTCATACAGCATTATGCATTACTTTTAGCAATGAAAAAGATTCAGTAACAACAAGACAACATGGGATATGGACGGGTTTTTTTGTAACAAACCTGACATGCAACAATGACGCGTGCGCAACTATGGGGCTACTCCAACCGAAGTGTGGTACTGCAGATAACTGGCATTTTGCTGCAGTTATACAGTAGACACTGCAAAATGTGTTTTTAGGGTTAGGGTTAACCCTAACCCTAATTTTCAGTATACTTCAAGTAAAATGCCCTCAGAATTAAGTCGTTTTGTAAAAAGTGTATTTTGAGTCAAATGTTGTTAAACAAATGTGCTCAATGAGCACTTGTCTCAAATACATTTTTACAACTGGCTGGCTGGCTATTGAACATGATTCAAAACACCTCAAAATAAGAGATGAAAACAAGAATATAAAACAAGCTGACAGGAGCAAGCTACAATCTCCTACATGACCAGTCAGAATCGTAATGCCACACGGCCTTGTATCACATCAATGCGCACACATCATTTTGTGATGTCAGCCAACCCGTCTATACTGTGACAGTAAGCATTCACATGCTTTAAGGCCTTGACACAGTGCCTCATCAAATATAGTGTTGTTTACAATGTCAGCATCCAAGCTCTGCATGTAGGTATGGATGAACTATAGTATCTGCTAGGTTTACAGTAACCATAAGCCTCCACGTTTCAGAAAATAGAGGAAGCATAGGCAGAGCCTAAAAAATTCTTATCTTCAGGTTCCTGTGAACCCCCTTAGGCAATTATTTTGTGCTGGCTATGCTAGATTAACTACAGCTGGTTTAATTACATAGAACAAATACAGTGAGCGTCATACTAGGGTTGTGTTCAGTAGGGCAGAGCATAGTAGTGTTTTAAACAGAAAACGTTTTTAAAAAAGTATTATTGGCCAAGGTTTAGTAGGACCTCCCCATTTCAAAATATGTTCCTGTTTCGCAACTACTGAACAAGACCCAGAATTAAAAGTCCTCTACATGAATCAGTTAAGGTGTTAAAAACATGAACTACGAATGACCTGGACATTGTATTAGTGAAGATTTTGAATAATTAAAATGCATCTTCAAGACATACATTCATCAAAACAGTCAAGAATAATCAACGTTCTTTTTGTTTAGTCAGATTAGATCGCTATCAAGGACTAAATTGTACATGCGCTAACAGTGCTTCATATTTTTGTGATTAAGAGTTTGGTTGTGTGTTTAAACCAATTCTGTCAACTAGATTGTTCAACGCCAATTTATATATGTTATATTGGATTCCGCTTTGGAGTACAAATACCTTTTGTAAACAAGTGCCAGTTTGTCACAACTTGTTTGTGTATATCCCCATTTGAAAATGTAAAGTAATAACAAGGGGACACTATTCAAACAAACCAGATATCTATCCAATTGCGGTTCCTGTCTTTGATTAGACAAATGCATTTGTAAAATATAGGTGCTACATACTAGATTTGAGATATTACCCTCTTTTCCAAACATAGGACAAATTCCAAGAGGAGCAGCTTTAACTGGTTAAAACAAAATGATGCCTGATACACCGCAGTTCTATAATATCAATTACAATTGGCGTAGCGTAGGAACAACCATTTTAGCTCAAGAAGGCTTTTCCAGATTTTAGGTTCCCAATATGGCTAGGTGATCAAAGAAAGGGTTCAACATTAACCAAACACTCAGATAGAAAGATTATTTTCTTTGACAAATTTTTGTCGGCATCGGAACAGCTCAATTCAATACATTTTTATCCGTAACATTCTTAACGTTTCACCTCTTCAAACACGGCCCAGTTTGTTAGGCCAATTTCTGGTGGGTCTCCGTCTCCTGCTGGGTGACCTTTTCCTCCGACATGACAGTCATCCATGGGGACACGGACCGGGTGATCGTCTGCTTAGCCATGTTGTAATGGTTGATTATGGTGAATAGACGGCCACGCCCTCCAGGGGGGTAGTAGCCATACACACCCATGGGCATGCATCGCCCTTGCTGCAAAAGAGAAGGAGGGGAAGAGCGAAGGGAAAAAGTACAGGTATATTTGTAATAGTATGTTGACTAATGGAAGTTATATTCTGATCTGCCATCAGATCTAATGAGTGTAAACCGACAATCAAGATAAAGGAGGCATTGAAGTTGCAAGTGTAAACAGGGCTTGGGAAGATCTATGCAGTGTTTGTAAAAACCTGTCCGGTTGTCATTACTGATAAGAACCTAACGTCACATTGCCACGAACAGAGAGGAAAATCTAACCGATTCACCATAGCAACAGGTTGCAGGCTTGGTTGCTCACCGTGTACATGAATCCTTCTGGACAGGGCTGCTCATACTGGTACACTTTATAGACCACCAGAAACACCACACAAACCAGAAACGCTAAAGCACATATCACCAGCAGAGTGACCTAGGAGGAAGAATGATCAAATGTCAGCATTGTTGAGGAAACTGCTTCAAAATGGCAGCCCAGGTCATTGCTGAAAATAACTTTGCATTCCTAGTCATACTTGTGGTAAAATAAACATATTAAACTCCCTAGCCCCTAAACGCTTCTTTGTATCTGGTCAAACTAAACTGGATAGAAGTACCAGAAACAAGTGCCAGAGTCTTCACTTAACCAACCATATGGCTGGATAAAAATCAATACCATTTAATTTACACATATTCATTTTAAATACATTTCCACACTTTGACTTTAATAACACAAATAAAATTGTGAAAATGACAATGCCCCTTTGTTGTATAAGCCTTTAGGATGGAACTGTAGGCCTAGATTATATCAAAGCAGTGCATTGATCAGGGTGTTTTCAATCTGATAAACTAAAAAGTAAAACAGAAGTTTCTATTGGACAAATTCAATACAATTGCAACAAAAACATTTTGCCTAAAATACACATTTAAGTTAATGTGGCGCTTTATATCGCAGACAGCATGTTTAAATGATTTATTAACAATAATAAAGAAACAAAAGGGCTTGGTGGAAGAACGGCGATGCTGCCCATTCTGTTTCTGCACATCTGAGCACTCATCAAGACATGTCTAATGGGTCAATAATGAGAACCGGGACTGGACATTAGCTGTTGTTCACTGACTTCCGGCACATCAAGGAACTGAGGAGGCAGTGGGTGAGAGAGAGGCGTCATGGAAATTACCTCCTCGGATATGGCTCCGTAATGAAGCCGGGGCTCATGTTCATACCGTTTCTCAGAGCTAATCTTGGATCAGTTCCGCTTTTTAGATCATAATGAATACGATTATATCGACAGGTTGGGACTTGATTCGAGATCGCGCCGCTGCTCGAAGACACATTATGAAAACAGGTCCCGAGCGGGTCTTGGTTCGGGTATCAAAATTGCAAATCACTTCATTTTATTGATGCAGAACTTTAACAAGAATTCTTATGATCTCCAGGGTACACTTTAGACAGTCATATTCCTCCGTAAGAGTTAGAAACATACTGCAAAACCACTTAGCACCAGAGAACAACTTATGCATGGACTCTCCCCTTCATCCTTGGTGGCTGTATTGCCTACTAAGTAAGTATTGCACTATATAATCACTGAGCTTGCCGAAAATTATTATTGAATGCATTTGCTATGTAGCCTAGTTTTATTATGGCCCAATGTTTGATTATTTGTGTGTGCCACAGAGCAGATGTACGGCTTTTTTAATACGATCTGTCACGGTCTAGCAAGCTGCCCATCACAGACCTGTGTGTGAAGCACAAAAGTCAACTACAAGGCCATCGCCATGGCAGCAGGTGAATTACAGCGAGGCCGGGCCTGCACCTAAGTGAAGAGGCAGAGACGGTCTTACTTTGAGTCTTTCAGATACACCTTCAATTATGCTTATTGAGAATTCCGCTATCTTGGGGGAGCGCAGCTTGTTCTTCTTATGCTCTCCATCATAGTCTGTCTTGGTCTTTACCACCACCTGAAACACAACAAAAGACACCAAGGTGTGTGAATCGTTACTGGGGCTTGCGATGCGGAGTACCCGGTTTCAATGGGTGTTATTTAGCATGCTACAACAATTAAAATTTTAAATGTGTAGCGTTTTCAGGACAAGGTTGCTTGCAGCCTATGTATGTCTCTTTTGTACTTTTTAAAATGTAACTTTTATAAAAAATTTACAACTTTTATTGACCTGAATGGGATTTCTTCAATGGTATTTCTTCATTTATTTTAATGGGATACTAAGTTTCTCTTTCTCTTGAATTATTCAAGCTACAAAGACCAAACCAACTTAGATTTTTATATTTAGGCTATCCAAACTTAAAATGCTTAAAAGTGCATCAACTAACAATATACATGTGGATAACTTTGCTTGCATTTGAATAATTAACATTAGTTAACCCAAAACCAGTATCTCAAAACGTTCAAACTAAAGAGACCAAATCAATTGTTTCACACGATTAGGTTATCCCTTTTATCACATATACTAATTTGCATACATCAACACACTAAAAATATCTTCAACCGTTCAACACAAAGACACCAAATTGATATGGCATGGTAGAGGCTGACAGCTGTGATTGGTGCTATTGACAAAACAGTTTCCTTTATCTGCAGACAGGTATATCTTTCGCTTGGGAATTAGCTTATTAAACAAAGTTTGTCATGTTAACATTTTTGTTAATCAAATTACTGCAAGGATAGGAACACAAGAGGTTTTTCTGATGTTTTAGAATGTAAGGAAGGTTGGTCAATTACATCAAGTACAGACTGAGACAGCCACATATGACAAGAGAAGCTAACCAGCGGAGCTTACAACACTAAATGGAATTTATCCAATTGAATCGCTGGTTTTATTATTTTATCACAATGAACAACTTTTAATGATGCAGTAATTGCCTTGTTCTTCCCCCAGGCAGTACAGTATGGAGACAGCTCAGCTGGGTGTACGCTCAAATGGCCCACAACAACAACTGGCGTTTGACTGCACAAGACACACGGGGGAAGGTGTTTTGGGAGATGATTACATTTTAGTAATTTAGCAGATGCTCTTATCTAGTTTGTGTGTAGATTTCAAGAAACCAAGTGGAACAACCACAATTTAGTAGATGTAAGTACATTCCACTCAGTTGATAAGTTATCGGCCAAAGTCAGTGTTTGAAAAGACGACAATACAAATAATAAACATGACAGCTCTGCAGTAGCACTGAACACTGCAGCAGCCTGGCGCAGCGCATCAGTATCAGACACAACCGTTGGAACCTGCGGGATTAATTATCTGTGTCCTCCTCACCCCCTTCTCAATTTGTGGAGAAACCACTTGTTGGCAAAACAGGACTCTGTGCTACAAGGGAGCAGTTGATGCATGAGGGAAGACGGCTCCTGTCCTAAAGGGAAGTCACCCTATCAGGCTATGGCTTTCCAGTTAGCGGTTCTCGCTAACTGTCGTTGTTAGTGTACGAGCTGCAGGGAATCAGCCTCTCCACAAGGTCTCAGTTTTCCTGTATCACAAGCTCCTCGAAGTTTTGGTCTCGGGTCGTTACTGCCTGAGTTAATTCTGGATGTTTGAATGGACTTTTGGTTTTGTAGGAATTCTTTTCTGACATATGGGTGCTGTTAACCCCTTTTTGTGGGGACATTTAGTTGTCTTTCCAACTTCTGTTGTTCAGAGAGCATTCATCAAGAACCTCTACAAAAGTAACCAGACACTGTTTATTGGTTTCAAGACTTGTTTGTTGTTTCCACCTGTCTGGTTAGTTTTTATGCAGTAGTTTTCCCCAAACATTAACACACAGCAAAGGTTAGTTCACCAAGGCAAACAAGTGGGTGGGTGTAGAATTATTTTAGGTATTCTTTGATGTTTTCTGAAAATGAGGCGAGACTCTGCTATTCTACCCTCATGGGGAAGCTGTTGTCATCTTTGGGGTGCAAGGACAGAAGAGTTTGGACCTGTAGGGGTGGAACAAAGAGCCAAGGGTTGGGACGATTAAGCCTTCTTCTGTTCAACCTCCATGCTTAATGACATTTCCTCCCTGACAAAAAGGTCTGAAACCCAATGATGTTCCTAGTGCTTTAGTTTTCATAAAGAAAACGGTGACTGGCCCTTTTAGTGTCACCCCGTAAAAGAGAGCACTTGGAGATAATTAGGCAAGCCATTTACAGTATGTAACAACAATTATTGAAGTGCTACAGGAAAAAGTCAGTCAGTTTGCTAGTTAAATCAAAAGGAAAGATACCCATGCCAGAATAACACACGCTAGGTAGAGCAAAGCTGCATGTCAAATAGAGTACACAAACCGCCTGAGTTCGAGACTTAGATGCTGAAACAAAATAACTATATATAAATGTGTTTACTAGCTGTTGACTACTTGTTTAGTTTCTTTATCATCAGTATGAAAAACATGATTTGGTTTGCAGCACATACCTGTTTAGTCAGTTCTACATGTACAGTTTTACAGTTTTTCCCATTCAGCTAGCTGGGGATAGACTGTAGACCGCATAACTTCTGGAGCACTTGTTTTCTTGTAGTGTGTAAATTACACATTTTTCCCAGTTAACAGGATAACAGGAAAAAATAAATATCATAGCAAAACTATGCTGACATGTCCAACCATATTAATGTTGTTATGCAACATTATTTCTATTATTTTTTCCAAAAACGTGATACCCACATTTTTGCAGCAATATGTTAAAGATGACCTCAATGACTGATAATGAGGTCCCAAATACAACAAGCCCTTTATCTGTCAATTTTTATTTTGAATGTTCAACACATGCTTTTAAATCTCATATCTGCAATATTTTGTGCGTCTAGCTTTCTTTTAGAATCTAATGAATACAATTTTGATCTGAATCCTCAATTGAAGAAATAAAAATATCTAATCAGCCAACAGAAATGTCGATTGTCCACATAAAAACAATTCGATTTTATTGTAAAAGCGACGCCGGCCTACTTCTAAAACATTGTACTGGGATTTGAACGTCTTTAACAGTGCTGGTCGATATCTGAATTTAAAACCAGCTTTACCTCAGTCAATTCACGTGAATAAATCTTACCTTGTCTAGCGCAGGGAACTGCAGTTGACTGGCATCAAGAGGTGTTATGAGGGGAATGGTGTCGAATCCATCTTCAGATACGTCTTTGGCGTTGTCTTTGTCACTGAAGTGATTCCCCAGTTTTACCATTTTCACAGAAAATACGGCGTTAGTAACCTGTTTGGATAGAAGGACGAGACGTTCAGTGAATAGTATTATGAATACATATGTGCGTCGTCTAAATTAGGAATAGCATATTGTTTTTGTTATATAGCCCACGAATTCCTGCAATGAAACAAAAACACACGACACCTGCATATTAAACAAATTGCAATTAATACATATATGAATACACAAGGTGGATCTTTTCTCCGCTAAATTCATATCACACGTAGGTGCGCTCGAAAAGAACATCCATTGTATCCTCTTTGTTACGGTAGCAATAAACACAATTATAATAATTAAAAACGAAAGACCTCCATGCCGTTGACTATCACCGACATCGGCCCTCACCTGTCAACGTTTTCCTTGTTGTCCGTGTTGATTTTGTTGTCGTGTTTTATTGTCTTAACACAACGCTGGTGTATGTGTGACGCAGCCGATTTACGACGAGGTGGATGCACAATATGGCCAAGCTCTTGCTGATGCTCTTCAAAGGCGGTCCCTCCAAGCACTGATACTGCTGGCAATTCAAGTGACGTAACACTGCATCTCATACACTTGCGGAACTGTAAACATTTTTAAGTAAATGTTTATAAAAAGTGGTGAATGACAGAGAGGGTTTTTGCTCAAATTTTAGTGCATCAGACCTTTTCTATCACTTAAGAATAACGTTTTCAGATTCTTTTCTAAAATGAGGTTTGTTTGTCACATTCATTTCCCAAAAATATAGGTATATGACACCTAGTACATTTAGGCTGGATCTTATTTGTGCAATACAACTTCTACATCCATCATTTTATTAACATGCTCAATGGTCCATTGATGATAAGGGGTGTTCAAGACTTCTGTAACCTTTTTATACTCAACCTGATCTGTTTTCAGGGCTTTGTTGCTTTTTTAAAATATCCTAATATTTGTGGTTCAGCGTTTGTATTCAACCCCCTCTGAACAATTTTCACACATTACTGAATTACAAATGGTACATTGCAGTGACATTAATTTTATGTTTGGAAATACTAGTGGGAATTAAAATATATATATGTGGCTTCAATAAGTATTCAACCCTTACACTGTGGAAACTCCTATTGCACGGAGTGCAAACAAACACTGCTATTGCCTCACTCACCATCTCTATAGTGGTGGTGGCAGCATCTTGCTATGGGGATGCTTCTCATTAAAAGCGACTGGGTATTTTGTTAAAATTGAAAGAATGGGGATGGAGCCATTAACAGAGATAATGCAAGAAAACTTGCTTCAGTGCACACAAAAAATGAAGCTTGAGGAAATTCACCTTTCAGCAGGGCAATTATCCCAAGCACAAGGCCAGGGCAATTATCCCAAGCACAAGGCCAAAGCAACAAAGGAGTGCCAAACATCATATGAAAAATGTGAATATCATACGGTGTTCAAGGATATTAATGCTTTTGCTAATTATATATTTTGGATAAAAGTAACAGATAATCTGGATGTAATTCGGTAATTAGAATTTAGTATGTTCTTTACGCTTTATTTCATTTAAAATAATTCCCAATTACTAGACATTTTACGTCGAGGTTATTCTTTTGCAAATGCCTCCTTTTCAAATACTCAATTTAGATTAAACTTTATTGTCATTGAACAAGTACAAGTCCAACAAAGTGCAGTTAGCATCTAACCAGAAGTGCAAATAGAAAAGGTTCGTAAATTTACATATATTTACAAGATTTAAGTATATGTATACGACAAGTGGAATGTATACATGTGCAATGAAGGCAAACGCAGTACAAATGGCAATATGAAATGTGCAAGGCAAATAGAGGAGGGCAGAAAAGTTTTAAGTATAGTGTTTGTTACAAGTGGGATAATAGATGTATGGGTACAAATGGCAATTCCAAATTTCATTCTAGAAATGCAATTAAAGCAAATTGAAGGAGTAAATTATTATGGTATCATTGCTGCTATCTTTGCAACCGGGATGCAGAGATGGCAGCAATTAGGTCCCGAGGTAGACATGCGTATGTAACAACTGTAAAAATGCAAGCACGATGGCAATTCTAAATGCACAAAGAGGCAAATTGAATGCAAGGTGCATGTGCAACTGAAATGCAGGGATAGCAGTAGTGAGTTTCCCGAGATAGACATGTACATGTAACAACTGAAAACTTCCACTATCAGACTTTGCAAGACAGTGTCAAAGTAGGACAAAGGGAGTAGTGCAAGAAGGTCCCTGAGCGGTGGGTGGGGAGTATGATTATTACCACAGAAGGTCACAGAGTTCAGCAGGGTTACAGAAGATGGAAAGAAACAGTTCCTGAGCCTGCTGGAACGGAGAGCCCTGAACTGCCTATCTGATAGTAGGACACTGCTTGCGCTGGAGGTCTACGATGGCTGGAAGCTGGGCACCAGTGACGTGTTGGGCAGTTTCCACTCCCCCTTGCAGGGCTTTCCGGTCGACTACGGAGAAACCACTAAACCACACCATGGCACAGTTAGTCAGAATTATCTCAATTGCGCAGCAGTGAAAGTTAACCAGGCTCTTGGAGGACAAATGGGCTTTCTTCCTCAAAAAGTACAAGCGCTGCTACTCCTTTTTAACCACGGCTGATGTGTTGTGGGTCCAGGAGAGATCCTCGGATATGTGGACACTGAGGAATTTGAATCTGGACACGCTCCACCTCAGTACCATCGATGAGCAGCTTTTGGACTTTCTGTAATTCACAATGAGCTCCTTGGGTTTCTTTGCCGGCCAGGATATTGTCAGTGCACCACGCAGACACACACTTGACCTCTTGCCCGTTGGCTGACTTCTCCTTGTCACTGATCAGACCCACCACCTTGGTGTCGTCTGCGAACAGGACGATGGTGTTGGAGCTGGGTACAGGAACGCAGTCGCGGGTGAAGAGTACAGGAGGGGGCTCAGCATGCAGCCTTGTGGAACCCCAGTGTTCAGGAACAGGGTGGAGGAAGTGAAGTCATCTAACCTGACAGGCTGTGTTCTATCGGTTAAGAAGTCCAAAGTCCAGTTTGTTGACCAGCCTAGACGGGATGAGTGTTGAATGCTAAGCTGAAGTCTATGAATAGCATTTTCACATAGGTGTGGGTTTTGTCCACGTGTGTCAGGGCAGAGTGTAAAGCTGAGGAGATGGTGTTCTCTGTAGACCGCTGTAGAGTCAGTACATTTTAAGCCCAAGCTGACCACTACTACCAAATCGGTTAAGAACTGGTGCGATGACACACAGTTGGATATCATAAAATTGTGGGAAGAAATACAATGACATTTTACACAACACATTAATATGAGTATGTCCAGGGCAGTAATGATTCAATATTTTTTGAGTTAATTGTAAAATAAAATTCCCCCACCTGCTGCAAGCTATGGAATCCCTTCTGAAACATTTCCGATACATTTGCTGTTGTTACCACGCTACTTTCCCCTGAAATATTCAATTGTGAATTGTAAATAAAAACAGAATAGCATGATCTCTGCTTATTCTCAGTGTAAAGACCACTGTTGTGGTTATCATCATGACTGCTTGATAATCATGGAGGAAGTGTCACAGGGAGAACTCAGACTGCATACTAAAGCTATGTTCTGAAGAGATGACACAGCAACTCACTTGAAGCTAAAGGAGCAATGTATTGAAGCCATAACGAAAAATGTCTTCTCTGTGTTGTGTCATAGGGTTTTCGTTCATTGTTTTGTAAGAGATGGAATGAGCAAGATAAAGAACACACCATTGTAGCATGAAAACACATCCTACAACATGTTTTTGTTTTTATTTCATAACAGCGCATGGTAATTCATACAAATATAAACTTGCGATCTTAATAACAACTTGTTCTAAAACAATATAACTGATAAAGAAACTTCCTGAGAGTGATATTTTATTAATTCAAGTCAGACAATGTCATAGTGCGAAGCAATCTGCCATCCTAAGAGAATTCCATGGACAGTTGTAAATAAAGTCACAGCAGCCACCAGTCCTTGTCCCTTTCTCTTCATCTACAATGATGTGAAGTAACAAAACCCTTTCCCTCAAAACCATGCCTTAATATCTGTGCCAACAAAGAGAAGATGCACTCAAATTGCACTAGTTTTCACTGATCCATGTCGGTGTCATTCTGCAGGGTTTTCATGGCCAGCCCCCACAGCGTGACACTGGAAAAGAAGGGACCCTCACTTGCCCTGTAGGGGGCGCCAGTGACGCGACTGGCCCCCGGGAGGGCCCCACAGTAACTGTCAGGGGTGGGGAGATATGGCCGGGCCCCCACTGAGGCGCCAGACCCCAGCTGCTGCATCTCCGCTCCCACTGGGCCGTTCTCCGCGTATGGGCCAAACACAAGGGCCTCTTGAGGTAGGTGAGGTTTGCCCAGTTTCAGGGATTCCGCTAGCGGAGGGCACTTCTCCTGCTGCTGGGAGGATGTTGAGGGCAGAATGTGCTGGGGCGCGATGGAGCGCAGCTCAGGAAAGGACGTCAAAGCCGTCGGGCTGAGGTGGACGCTAGCCGACGGGGCATCCGCATGCGCCAGTGCCCGGGAAGGACCAACGGCGGCGAAGGCTGGTGGCGGGCGCCCGTCAACGGGGGCTTTGCTTCGGCCGGCAGTCCTGTGGAACGTGCCGCCCCCTTCTCCATCGGTGCTGCTGCTGCCAGGCTGCTCTGGGTCCCCCACGTCTGGGCCGGCCTCGTCGGGCGTAGCCTTGCAGTGGCCGATGCCGTGCCTCCTCAGGAGGGCCGAGCGGGTGAAGCTTTTGCCGCAGGCGTTGCAGAGGTAGGGTCTCTCCCCGGTGTGGGTCCGCACGTGGCGCCGCAGGTCACCTGACCCAGCGAAGCTCTTCCCTGCGGCACGTTTTTTGGATGTGAGTTAATCGAGATAACATATCACTTCCCAGAAACATCAGCCTCTGGGTCTACCCGCCTAGGAGCCTGGACACCGTAATCACAGGTACAGGTCAATACGCACCACATGTCTGGCAGGTGTGCGGCTTTGCCCCGGAGTGCCTGATCTTGTGCTTCAGCAGCTTCCTGTGCATGTTGAAGGACTTGCCACATTGGTCGCAGGTGAACTCCCTGTCTGTGCTGTGGGTCTTCTTGTGCTCCTTCAGGTTACTGAAGTTGCTGAAGCCTTCGTGAGCAAGGACACAGAAGTGCATTCAATGAGAACTCAGCAACACTTTATAACGGTGACAATGATACATTTCAAAATGCTTACAGTGGATATCACTTGACTACCTTACGGCTTTGCCTATTATTCATGTAGCCTACCTTATGTATTTGTTTGAGTTTGGAAATAATTTAATTAAGACAAGTGTTTGGTTGAGGCAAACCATCCATCTGGAAAGCTCCTGTTTACATTCCCCCACCTGAACCCAATTCTAACCAGATTTCAGCCCAAACATAGAAGGACAATACCGTGAAAAGCTGAGATCTGATTCAGTGTTGGATCAAATGACTGCGCACCCAGCAGCTATGTGATCAGAGACCAGTAACCTTCCATTTAGAAATACATGGGCTACAAATAGACACTGCGAGCTATTGTGGTAAGTCGGGGGCTGACATTTAAGGGCAGTGACACCCTGCTGTTATTGACTGAGACAGCTCCTGCACTAACGTAATTCCAAGTCAAGCACCATCCATGGTTTCTCAATAAAACAGGAAAGCACGCATTCAGGGCCCTCCTGCAAAGGACACTGGAGCAGCAGCCGAGGCGCCAGGCATTGTCAAGTCGACGAGGTCAGGTTAGAAAACGCAGTGCCGCTCCAGCTGTGGCACGTACCGTTGAACAGCACGCCGGCATCGGTGGCGGTGCTAAATCACGGCGTTATGTCATGGCATATTGACATCAATGAGAGTACCCTCTCGGTGTTGTTCCAAAAAGGCTTATGCATTCTGATTTGTTTATCTGTTACTTGTGTTCACACCATTACATATTTGTGACACACTCCATTCAGTTTGGGTCGCCACCGTCTTTGTTCTCTGTCGTCCTTTTTGTTTTTGCGTAATTTCTCACAGGCGGTTCACATGAATGCTTGGTGTATTTTGGTGCATTCATGCCTGTGTGCTAATTGATTTATTGAGTGCAAACCGCGGATGAGTGTTTCAGTTGGAGGTAGCAGGCACGCTGGAGGGCCGGCAGGCGGTAGCACAATCAGGCCTACAAAAGAGCAGGAGCCCAGGGGCTAAGGTGGGTTTAACTGCTCCTGCGTACATACGCACACTGTAAACACCAAATAACCATCATAGTATGCCAGGATTTCAAACTGTGACCTGACACGTCATTTGTTAAGTATTGAGATTCATACTCCTGAGAGGTTGGTTGTAACTTCATACTGGAACCTCATTGGTCGTTTGCAGCACTCACCTCGTCCACAAATGTCACACAGGTGAGGCCGCTCTCCAGTGTGGATGACAATGTGACGCTGGACATCCCCTGAGGCAGCGAAGCTGGGCGACGCCAAAGTCAGAGAGGGAGAAGTTGCCAGAGTAACACAAACACAACACATTTGATAGCGAAATAAATGACTCACATCCCTTTCAATACAGATATTAATAGCATCATGTACATTCACGATTGTGCTGTTATTACTAAAGGGTCTAAAGCAGGGCCCCGTCTAAGTCCTGGAGGGCAGAATGTTTTCATCATATCCTTCGAAACGGGAACTAGTTCAGACCTAGGGTACCAGGTGAGTAATAATAACTACCAGGTGGAAACAAAAGTGTTTCAGCCCTACAGGACCTAGATTGAGGAGCCCTGGTCAAATGCTTTGCGTCTTTGTTTTGTATTGATTATGCCCTCCAAAGTACATTCTAGAACTTTTCCAAGGTTCTTCATCTGCTGTGCTGGAAAAAAACCCTGCACACCTATAAAAATCACCAGGGGTTTCATTTTCAAACCATGTGTACCAACAGGTTTTTCAAGAGGAATTTGGACTTAACAAATATTTACCTTGGCGCAATAATTCATAATCTCCCAAAAAATTTGACCATGTGTGCCCATGTCAGGTAGTTGTTGAAATATTGTAATGCAAAAAAGCAAATAAATACAATAAATGGAGATATAATTAAATTAATTTGCAAACAAAATAAAATTAGGACAACATTTACAAGTATGCAGCCATTTGCCATTAATCCAAATATCTTTTTTAAATGAAAAATTATCTGAATAAAGAATGTTTATATTTATTTCAAATTTCCTATTGTAACCAATCCAGAATACATTGCTGAATTTTACAGGCAACAAGAATGTATACAACCAAAGCAGCTTTTAAAGCAAACTACGATGCATATCTTATTTAATTAATCACCTAGTAGCCTAGTAGAAAATATGTAGAACAATTTTAATAATCCAGTCCTATAGGAGGCATGGTTTATAATACAGAGTCAAATTTAACACATCAACAGTGTTAAGCATTTGACACTCAGGCATGCCTCTGTCATAGCGCAAGTCGCCAGCATATGTTTTTGAGTGGCCAATCCTAGATCTTTCAGAATTCGCAGACAGCCCATCATACTTATGTTGGGGGGAAAAGTTGATTGGAGGCATTGTAAATGTCTAAGCTCCATCTGCAAAAAGTCCAAAACATACTTTTGTTTCTCTCCTTCAGAAATAAACCCTTGTCCTTTGACAAATACAGTATGAACTGCTACAAAACATTACATGTTGTCAAGTAAAACGCTATAGGCATCGTGTGTGTTTGGTATGAAAAACTGCACCACATACTGTAAATCTTTTAGGAGGCTTGATTCCATTAGTTTTAAACAGCAAATAAAGTTATATTGTTTTACCACAGTTCTAGTTTGGTCTGGTTTATTATTGAAAATATTATGTAGGCATAAGCTAAATGAATACACATCAATATGTTTGTATGCGAGCAGACTTCCAAAATGGCCTTTGCTGACATTGTGTGAAAGGCACACAAGTTATAAATTACTAAAACAAACATTTAATAATTGAGACCCCAGGAGCGGAGCTGGAGATTTTGAACTGTCCATTGCATTACTGAGCATGACAGTTCAGTTAATAGGGTAAGTATAAAGGAATGGATAAAAATATTTACCTTTTCCCACAGAGTTCACAGATATATGGTTTTTCTCCAGAATGGCGTCGTAAATGGGTCTGCAAATTACCTGCCTGCCAAAGAAAGAAATCATCAAGAAGAATAGCCAGTGTTAATGTCAACTTTCCAATCATGCTCTCTTTCTTTAATAAATTCATTCAACAAAGGAGAAGTTAGTACCCTTACCTGTGAGAAGTTTTTTCCGCAAACATTACACTGGAATGGCTTCTCTCCTGGAAGGAAATACTTGCATCATCCTCACAGAATCTCACTTTTTTGTATATTTCTTCCTCATGTGTACATTTACATTTCAGAACTCCAAAAACCTGCAATGACAAACTGTAAAATTTAAAAACTACCGGTGTGTGAACGCTTGTGAAGTTCTAGGTTGCTTGGGTGCTTGAAGGTCTTGCCACATATCTCACAGCAGTACTGCGCCTTAGTCGTCGGTTCTGTTGGCTCATGGACGGTTGGCCGGTCCGGTTCCTCATCCTGGTCAACAGGTGTGGGACTGGGAATTTGAGAATCCATCGCCGACTCCGGTACCACTTCAACGTCTCTTGTCAAGCAGTCAGCGGGAGGCAGGGAGTCAATGGGAGCTACTGGTGCCTTGCACTGGACCACCACCTCCTCCTGGGGAGTCTCATTTGAGCAGTGATTGGCCGGTTCCCCGCTCTGCTCGAGGCCCATCTCCTCTAGAGCCTTCTGAGAACGCAGGTAGTTGTATTTTTTCAGGTAGACCGCCTTCTTGGGCCGCATGGGCTTGTTGACCGGGGACACCTTCCCCCCAGAGTTGGAAGTGGTTGACAGCTCTTTGGCAGGCAACGTCAGACCACACTCCTTCTCAACTGGAGTAGCCTGGGGACAAGGCAGGTCGGACTGAGCTGTTTCGCCGGAGCACACAGGAACACTCCTGCATGGTTGCGTGACCCCAAACTGGTACCGCTTCTCTTCGACCAACACCAGGGGGCTTGGGCCGTGATTCAATGCTGCGTTGCTGTTCTCCGCAGCAGCACTCTGCTTGAAATACTGCTTGCTGTAGAAGTTGCGAAGTTTGTAGCCGTGGACCAGCTGCTTCTCCGGGGCTGGCTGGCTGCTGGCTGTAGTCTCACAGGTGCCGCTTCCACTGTGAGACATTGGAGTCCCGCTGCCAAAGGCTGACTTCTGGCTTTCCGAAGAAGGGCAGTGAAGGTCCACATCGTGGGCAAGACCTGTCCCGTGGAGGCAGTCATGTTCTGAGGCCAAGACACCAGCCAAAGGGAAAGCAGGGGCCTCGACGACAGGAGCGCAGGGTTTCAAGAAAGCGTTACACATGCTCTGCACATTGGGGACCTGCAAGCACTGTGCGATATCCATCAGCGCTTGTACATTGTCCTGGTTGACGTCCAGATGGGAGGTGTACATATAATCCAGTATCTGGCCGATGCCTCCCACATCCTGAATGACCAGGTGAAAAACCTCATTCTTGTGACTTGGTGAATTCTGGAACAAAGACCTGTGCGAATAAAAGTGAGATATTTATTTTATATTGTTGCTATAATTCAAACAGGTGAAGCTCTGGCAGAAAATAACACAAGGACACAAAGCATGCACCATCTGAAACCCTATTTAATAATTTAAGTTCAATAACCATAGTAAAGATGCTAACAAAAGACTAAGAATCAAAGTACTATCAAAGTACCTATGAAGACAATATCCATGAATCAAATCACAAGTCATGTGAAAACAGAAGTACACCCCCAGGAAAATTTATAGATTATTTTTCATTTACATATCTGGGCACATGAATACGACAGATGAGAATAACTTATTTTAACAAATGACAGTGAAGGTTATACTTTTACATTTGTTAATCCAAATTCAACAGATATCCATTTTTATTCTATGAAAAGTAAACCCCTATATTCAACAGCTGGCATTGCCCACTTTGGCTGAAATAATTTCATGTAGTCATTTCTTGTGACTGGCTCAGTCTCTTAAAATGACTGGGAGGAATTTAGATGACCGCTTCATCTGTTATGTTCAAGGGCTTTCCTGCATGCATGGCTGCTTCGAGACCACCAACAGCATTTCATCAGGATTGAGATCAGGGTATTGACTCTGACATTCCATAATCCTATATTTCTTCTTTTTGCAATTCTGTTGTAGCTTTGCTGGTGTGTGTTGGATCATTGTCCTGTGGGAAGACCCAAGTTTGGTTCAGCTTCCGATTTTTGACAGATGGCCTCACATTCTCTGGTAAAATATGAATACATGGTTGACTCAATTACGTCGAGTTGGCCAGGCCCCTGGGGCAGCCCAAACCACTGCCATCCAACTCTACAGTTGGTTATTTTGTTCAAAGGCTCCGTTTCGTCTTCAGCAAACATGGTGGGTGTCTGCCATTGCGCCCGAACAAATCCACCTTTAACTCGTCGGTGCAGAGCAAATTGTTCCAGCAGTTTTGGTTTTATCCAGGCACTGTCTGGCAAACGTCACAAATGTTTTGATGTTCTTTGGTGAATTTGGTGGGACAATCTGTCTTATGTAGATTGCCAGTGGTCAGGACTTATCAACATTTGCAGATAATCTGTCAGACCATGGAATTATGTACATCAAATTGCTTGGAGATGGTTTTGTAACCTCTCCCAGACTAACAGGCATCAATAATCTCTCTTCCGAAGGCCTTAAAGCTTATTCTGACCTTAAACGTAGGCATGAGGTTGGCCTATTTCATGCTTTAGTTGACTATTTGTTTAGGGTGCAGATCCGTTTAGATAAGGAGATTGCAATTATAAATGATTATTTTTCCCTACAGTTTTACGCTATGATCTCTGGAGATAAATCTGGTATAAACCGGGAGCTTATCAACATACCAGGCTATATTTATATGCCTGAACCTAAATAAAAAAGTTTAGCATTCTGGTAATTATTTGTCACTTTCAGAAGCCGCATTACATGATTCCCACGAACTAACTTTAGGTTTAGTTTTCTTAAAGGTTGCATCGATTCATTAGAGTTTTAGTTCACATTTCTTTCCTCTGTCACCATTGGGGGGTTGTTCCAGAGGGTTACTAGCAACTTCTGTATCTAATCTAGATCATATAAATTTGAATCATGTAGCCTATTTATATTGTTATGGAAAACAGTGCACGGTTCATACCAAACATTAAGGGTGGGCTTTAGCTAAATCTTCTGAAACTCTAATCAAATACACTACAAAAAAGAAATATCCAACTCGCTGGAAATGTATCAGCGGTTGAGTAACACTTTTTCACCACACCCCAAGAGAACCGAGCCTGATAAAGCCTGTTAACATCCTGCATTGGCTGAGTCTGAATACTGAGAAATACAAAGGAAAGGCACACACAGGAAAGGTGTACATATCCTGTCTGAATCAGGTCCTAGTTGAGAAAGAGTGGTTAGTTTATCAATGACACACACCTGAAATATGAACTGAATGCCGCCAGGACGTTTTTGTGGGCTTTAAAGCACACTCCTTTAACTACTAGCATGCAGTCACAGAGTAGCCCCTGGATCCTCTGCTCCTGTAACTGCTGGAGGAGGTAAGCACTGTGACTGGACAACGCTTCCATGCTTCTTGCGAGCAGCCTTCAGGTGACCTGGGGAATTACATCCAACAAAACATCTACAAAAAAGGACAAAAAAACAGAAGATCTGAGCATGCCATATTACCAATCAATGAACTGCCTCATTGACATTTTATAGACAGTTATAAATCTACCAGCCCCAAAAATGTGCAGATGGAGCTTAGGACTTAATTTGTCGAAGGATCTTAAATTTTACGCCCTGAGTCCAATTGACCGTTGCGGCCAAATACTAAATCTAAATTCAAAATACCTCTTAACACTCCATCAGTGGATTCTTCAGTTGTAAAACGGAATACATCAAGCCCTCTGCTTTCATTTCACATTAAAATAGTCCTACAAACAGAAAACATACCCCTTCCGTGTGGCTACTGTTGAACATCATCGCAGCTCCATTACTGTTTTGGGATGCACTGCCCCAACCCACTATAACAGACAGACAATGTGGCAGCTGGTCCAATCGGCATTTGACCCGCTGATGAGTTGTAACCATGACAGACCAGGACCTCCACATCTGGCTTCTTCACCAGCGGGATTGATTGAGATCAGTCACCAGGACACCTGAGGACACTTTGGGTTTGAACAAGCGAAGAATGTCTGCACAAACTATAAGCAAGCATCTCATGTGAAGCTGTGTGAGCTAGCGGCTCGCTGGCGTCCACTTTGCCAACGGAGTGGCCCGTGATGGTGGCGGGATTCTAGTACGGACAGGCATACCGTTACAGACAATGGACACCATTCCTTTTTATCGTTGGCACTTTGGCTGCATAGAGACACTGTGCAAAGATCCTTAGACCGATTACTGTAATGCACAGCCCCCGGTTGCAAGGTTCTGTACACAACACCTGGAAGTTGAGTGTCCCAGTTCTTTCACAGCCTTCATACTCACCAGGCATGTCATCCATGTTTATAATGCTCAAGACCGAAGGTGTCTGTCGCCAACAGACTCACATCTCCAACTTCCCATTAATGTGTAATACATAAATTAGGATCTAATGACTTCCCTAAATTGGCTGACTTTTATTATATGAACTATAAGTAAAAATGTAGGTAACACGAGAGGATCACGGCAGAAAAAGCCGGACGAGAAGGTCCTGATCTGATCTGCGGTTGTAAATTTAGGACATATTGCCAAATTGTTTACAACGTAAGAGGCAGCCCACGGTACAGAAATAACCACGAAATGATCTGGTTAAGACCTCCGAGGAACATCCCTGCATAAAACCTGAGACACCTGTGCCACCCGTTACTACAAGTTCCTAGAGAACAGGCTCGGCGTGGCCACCATGGTAGGGAAAGAAAGTGATTTATACCAACGTATCGAGTGGGAGAGCACCTGGGGTGGAAATGATTTGGAACATGTTTAGTGATATCGAAGGATACAGAGAAATGTTCGTAGAGATTATACACATGCCACTGTGGGCGAAAACGTGCTTTTGCAGAGCCCGAATACCACCGAGTGGGTTTTTGTCATCATCTATCTACGACAAGTAACTAAGGATAACGACAAGTAAATGCCGGATTAGACGAAAAGTCTTGTCAACGAAGCTAATGGAACTTCAAATATATGAAGATTGGCTAATATGTGACTAGTCGGTGCAGATTATTTAGGAAACATAATTAGAAAATAAAGTAGAAGGAAATATTGCAACAACCGCGCGAATTCGTGTTACTGTTTGGAGAACCCAGCTGATTGGATCAAAACTGGATGTGCTTTGCAGATTATGTGCAAGTGTAACATAGAAAGAAGATAGCAATCTAATCTGCGCTTGTACAAAAACAATGTATTAATTACAATATATACCGGCGTAACTATGACACCAGAGAACTATATAACATGTTTACATACCTCTGTTGGCCAACGTGACAACGTCTTGTAAGCAACACAAAAAGTACTTCCGTGTCACGAATTGTTGAAAATGTTCAGAATAAAAGTCACTCAATAGCAGCGCAAATAAAAGTAATTTTCTCTATATAAAAAAATAATTGTCTGCACATAAATTATTATTTATATATGTTAATATTCGTTGCCATTTGCTTTTGAGATTGTTGCTAAATTTTGGCACAAAAATGCATACCCATTTAGGAAAAATAAATACAGACATGTTAACATTTTGTATGGGCTGAAAGTTTATGCCTTTCAGTGAACTGTGACCTAAAAACGGATTAATGTAGTTTAGGTATGTACTCACAAAAAGAACCGCCGAAAATATTATTTATTAGCAAGAAGAAGTAATAAGATAAAAACTAGGCCGTGGGCAATGCACATAATGTTTTAAATTCAGAGAATTAGAATGAGACACCTGATGCTTTCAGCCACTAGAGGGTGCTACTAGTACAATAGATTATAAAACCTTAAGGCTATACAATGATAAAATCAATTTTGGGAATAATAGAAGATTGTGATAGAAATTTGAAAAACACAGAAACAGTATACTGTACGAACAGTGACAATATTATACAAAACACAATGCCAATAAAATACAACATCATTATTTTAGATCAAAATAATCACCTATCACCACGCATAAGAATTTTAATATAAATGTAATGTATTGTGACGGTTGCTCGGCGTGGCGCTGCGTGCCCTGTCCCTCTTCTGCGCACAACCTCCCCGCGTACTATCAGCCGGCAGGAGATGATGGCAGCAGCGCACCATACAGGCACACCTGCTCCTCATCACCTACTATGTTGTCTATTAAAGTTAGTTGTATGTCATTTGCACCTGAAGGTACAACTGTTTTCTGTTACGTTTATGTCCGTGTGATGCAGCCATTGCATAGAATTCGATAAAGATAAAGAAACGCTGATGTCCATGTTGTTGTCTTTTTGTTGTTTTCGCTTTGGCCTCTCCTTTACCCAGTCGCTACCCTCGCAACTTCACATTTATTTTCCTAGACATGGCAATCCACACTACTAAATTACTTCGCTTGAGAAGTAATGTATTTCGAAGTGAAATACTAAAATGAATAGGCTAATAGAAGAATTCAATATCAGCACTAATAATTGAACTGGATTTGTACTGGACTGCATAAACCGTAAATATATGATATATACATTTCTTTATACTCTACGATGGCAGTTTCTTTCTGACCAGTAATGTCCGTCTGGCTCTCATTCATTTTACAAAGATGGAGCTTTTATAACTTACTAATACCAAACAGTCTTTGAATAAAAAAACACTAACTCTTGACAAGTTGGACCCCTCCAGTATTTCTCTCCCATCTGAAAACATACAGTATTTAGTTATCTATACAAAGGAGAAAACTAGTGAACTGTTAACTACATTACACAAGACTATGTATTATAAACAACGTTTAACAAATGTAATCGCTGTCGGTGCCTACTGGACCTACCAGTCTCATGCAGGCCAGAGTTATTTCTTCTTCCTCTTCTTCCTACAGATCAATCACTCCCTCTCTTTCACATGAAACAATACAACAGAAAATGCTCCACCATTTCATCAATCATTTGGATGTTCATATGCTTTTCATCCAAATGTAATAACAAATCTAATTCACTGTGTCACAGAAACAACCTGAGAAAACTGTCTGCCACACATACAACAAAATGTCTCTAATCTTATATTTCCCCTCACTACTACTCAATTATATATTGTTTTAAACCCTTTCAGCTGGCTGGTATAGAATTAAATTCCCTCCCACAGCCAAGTGGGCTGTGACCCAGCAGAATCTAACTTCTACTGGTAATCTCTTTCCATGTAATATAATTAACGCCTCCAAAATGTATCACACCTATTACATTAGAATAAATCTTAACACAATCCTGACAACATAACAGTCTTCCACCAACTAAAAGAAAACTGCTATGACAGCAGTTCAGGTTATACACACCATATGTTTCAGTTCTTTAGATTATATACACAATCTGTTTCATTTCGGCATGTTATATACACAATCTGTTTCAGTTCAACTGAGTAGACACACAATCTGTTTCAGTTTAACAGAGTATACACACAATCTGTTTCAGTTTAACAGAGTATACGCACAATCTGTTTCAGTTCAACAGAGTATACACACAATCTGTTTCAGTTCAACAGAGTATACACACAATCTGTTTCAGTTCAACAGAGTATACACACAATCATTTTCAGTTTAACAGAGTAGACACACAATCTGTTTCAGTTCAACAGAGTATACACAAAATCTGTTTCAGTTCAACAGAGTATACACACAATCTGTTTCAGTTTAACAGAGTATACACACCATCTGTTTCAATTCAGTAATGTATTTCAAATTTATTTCAATCAAATATATTTTATAAAGCCCTTTTTACATTTGTCGCAAAGTGCTTTCACAAAACACCCGACCTTAAACCCCAAGGAGCAAACAACAGTAGTGTTGAACTTCAGTGGCAAGGAAAAACTCCCTATGAGAGCCGAAATTTAGGAAGAAACCTAGAGAGGAACCAGGCTCCGAGGGGTGACCAGTCCTCTTCTGGCAGTGCCGGGTGAACATATTAAGAGTCCAAGTTTTAATAGTTCAATGCATGTGGGCTAATCCCAGCGTCCATTCAAATCCAGCCTAGATGAAGTGCATAACCAGATGGTCAAGGACAGGGACAGACATCGGGAAATCGGGAAGAGAGGGGGGTCAGGACAGTGGCAGCTGTGATCTTGATCAGCAACACAACCAGGAGGACTCTGGACAGGGACCGGGACGAGTCATGCCTGGTACTCCGCATGTGTGGGTTAGGACCTCGTGTCCTCCTAAGTTGAAGACAACAGAAAACAGGGAACATTTTTAAAATGCATTCACTAGATCTACAGGGATTTATAGTGGAGAAGGAGAACTGACTGACCCTACTCCCCGAGCACAATAATATAGCAGCGTAAGACGTTGGGGCTGAGTCAGGGGGGTCCAGTGACACTGTGGCCCAATCCGGAGGAGGACCTGGACAGGGCCCAACAGGCAGGAAATCAATCCACCCACATTGCCAAGCATCAACCAGAGGGACACCCACCAACCGCAATCATCCTGAATGAGGGCCGAGTATTGCCAGCAGAGCACACCCCAATGCACCAGTGTGCAACAGATGGACAACTACAAGCCAGTGACTCCACCCCTGAATGGCTTCGGAGGGAGGGCATCCCAGTGGCGATGAGAGCCCACCTGGCAAGACAGCAAGGGTGGACAGATTCAGGCCTTTCTGGTCACCTTCACGCCCCAGGGCCAGACTACACTTAATCATAGACCAGGCTGAAGAGATGAGTCTTTAGTAGACGCTTGAAGGTTTCCACTGAGTCTGCATTTCTACTGGGGCTCAGTGGAAGGTTTCCACTGAGCCCTGCCTCCAGCTGTTTTTTTAGAGATTTTAGGTACAATTAAAAGGCCTGCATCTTGTGATCTAAGGTTACGTGCAGGTGTGTATGGCTGGATCATTTCAGCGAGATAAGTAGGAGGAAGTCCATGAATTGATTTATAGGTTAACAATAAAACCTTAAAATCAGCCCTAACCCTAACAGGCAGCCAGTGTAAAGAGGCTAGTACTGGAGTAATGTGTTCAAATTTTTTTGTTCTAGTTAGAATTCTAGCAGCAGTGTGAAGCACTAATTGCAGTTTATTTATTGATTTATCAGGGTAACCGGAAAAAAGAGCATTGCAGTAGTCTAGTCTTGATGTAACAAAAGCATGGATTAGTTTTTCCGCATCAGTTTTTGATAGAAAGTTTCTGATTTTTGCAATGTTTCGAAGATGAAAATAAGCAACTCTTGAGATATATTTTATATGTTCATCAAAGGAGAGGTCAGGGTCAAGGGTAACGCCGAGATTTCTTAGAGTTTTTTGGGATACGACCATGCAGCCATCGAGGTTCACAGTGAGATCTTCCAGTAAAAGTCTTTGTTTCTTGGGTCCTAAAATGAGCATTTCTGTTTTCTTGAGTTTAAAAGCAAGAAGTTCTCTGTCATCCACTTCCTAATATCTGAAACACATGCTTCCAGAGTAGCTAATTTTGGGGTTTCTCCATGCTTCATCGAAATATATAGCTGTGTGTCATCAGCATAGCAGTGAAAATTGACATTGTGATTTTGGATAACATCTCCAAGAGGCAGCATATATAGCGAAAATAATAAAGGGCCCAGGACCCAGCCTTGAGGAACACCGAAACACACTTTTGTTTTGTCCGAGGATATACCATCCACACATACGAACTGATATCTTTCAGATAAATAAGATTTAAACCAGGCTAGAACATTTCCACGTAGCCCAATATGGGTTTCCAGTCTCTCTAAGAGAAGGGAGTGATCAATAGTGTCAAAAGCAGCGCTAAGATCAAGAAGCAA
>JACXGJ010006323.1:0-34919 GCA_016801105.1 Esox niger
GGAACTGACTTTTTTATTGGGGTGTCTATATTTTCGACCTTCTTCATTATTTTATCCATTTATTTCAGCCTAAAACACTGTAATATCACTATAAAGGCATGGATATATCAGAAAATAACTATCCCACAAAACTTCATACATATTTGAAAAATAAATTTGCATTCACTAATGCAAAAATGTGGGTCGTAAAACTTTTTTTGCCATGTAATGGAATGGGGGTGCAAAATAGTGTCTTTTTTTTTGTTGATTTTTTTGCCTTTTTTTTTAGCCAAAGGGGTTGTGATACCCACATTCACTCACTATAGATGATTTCTATTACAGAAATTATTCTAGGACCCCAAATGTGCAAGTAGTGAAATCCGGACCTAATATAGCATGGACTGAATATGAGTTCCCCTGCCGGGTTGGGTTCTGTCATGACCAACATCATGTTTAGTTCGTAGCCTGCTGCTTTTTTTGATGCCTGATCTGCTGCCTTGTTGCCGCGTGCTATTTTATTGTCTGCTACATCATGCCCCTTGCATTTTATTATCGCAACTTTTTCTGGTAGCCCCAGCGCTTCTGCCAATTCGCGCATTTCAACCTTGTGTTTTATCGGTTTGTTACCTGCTGTCCAGAAGTCTGTTCGCATCCACTGTCCCAACTCTACATGTGCTGCGCCTACCGCGTATGCTGAGTCTGTGTAAATGTTCACCCTTTGTCCCTTGTATGCTTTTAGTGCCTCCACTAATGCTACTACTTCTGCTCTCTGTGCTGATTGCTGTCCCTGTAGTCTCTCTGCCTTCACTGTCTTGTACTCACTTCCGTTTCTCCTGACTACTGCATACCCTGCCTGCAGTCCATTCCGTTCGTGTCTAAAACAGCACCTGTCTGTGAACACTTGTCTGTCTTCTGCTTCCTCCATAGGTTCTGCATCTAAGTCTGGTCTGACCTTTTCTTCCTTGATCACTTCTTGCGCGCACAGATGTGGTAGCCCTGTCCCTAGCCTTTCTGCCATGTTGATGCCTCTGTGCGTAAATGACAGATTTGGCGACCCCAATATCCTGCTCATGCGCTGTTGTTTCAGTGGCGTCATTGTGAATAGTTCTGAGTTCACGTAGGCTACCACGCTATGTGAGGTCAGTACCTGCAGCGGGTGGTTCATGACTATGTGTGCTGTTTTCTGAATAAGTTTGACTAGTCCGGCCGCCTGTTGTGTGCATGTCGGGTGTCTGTGTTCCATGTTATCTAGCAGTACGCTGCCGTACACAATTCTCTCTCCCCCTTTTTTCTGAAACAGAATTCTGTGTACTATGCCATATGTTTCAGAAACATCTAAGAAAAAGGGACGCAAGTAATCTGGGATGGCCAAATCAGAGGAGCAAGCCATACATTGTTTGATGGTTATGAATACCCGTTCGGACTTTTTAACTGAGTCCAATTTAACTGAGCTGTTAGGTTCCGTTGTCCATGTTTGCGCACGAGAACACGCAACACCTGCGCCAGCCCTGAGTAATTTGGTATGAAATGTCGGCTGTAGCCTGTCAGTCCTAGGAAGGACAACATCTCTTTCACCGTGATGGGTCGTGGGTGATGTAGGAAATTTGATCGGTGTGCGGGTGACATGCCGGAGCCGTTCTGTGACACTACGCAGCCTAAAAAAGATACTTGCGTGCGCACCAATTGTAGCTTCTCCTTCGAGACTTTGAACCCCTTCTTCGATAACCAGTGCAGGACGGACATCGTTGCTGTTAGGCAGGCGTCAGCCGTCGGAGCTGCCACCAATAGGTCGTCGACAAATTGAATGGTAGCGGAGTCATCCGGTAGTTCACATCCTATAAGCGCCTCGCGCAGGACATTATTGAAGATTCCTGGAGATAGAGCGAACCCCTGGGGTAGTCTGGTGTAATGCCACTGGCGGCCCTGATGTGTGAATGAGAATATGTCTCTGCAGTGTTCTGCCAATGGGAGACAGAAAAATGCATTAGCAAGGTCAATACATGTGAACCATTTGTGGTGTGGTGCCAAGTTGGTTAATGCAACATACGGATTGGGAACAGGAATGGTAGGTGTGAGCAGCATATCATTGATGCATCGTAAATCATGTGCCATGCGATACTTCCCCGTGTCCTTCTTTTCTACCGGTAAGATTGGAGTGTTCCATGGAGAGGAAGACCCTTCCAGGACCTTTGAAGCCTGCAGCCCACTAATTGTCAAATTGATGCCTCCCGCAGCCACCGGTTTGATTGGGTACTGACTGATCCAGATAGGTTCCCAATACTGTAATTCAAACTGTATAGGAGGGCAGTCTGTAAGGCCGACATCAGTAGGGCCTGCCGCCCATAGGGACTCTGGTAACTGGGCCAGTGGTGATACAGCCGCTGGGTGGTCAGTTTTCTCCCTTCCGTGTGAGCGGGAGACCATTTCGTGTTGCATTAGTACTTGATCGCACGAGGGTGTGTCTAATCTGAACAACTTACCACTGGGCGAGAATGAGATCTGAGGCACTAGGGTAGGTTGCCAATCAGTACATGCTGCCGCTCTCTTTACCATTGGCCCCAGATCCTTCGCTTGATGTTTCGGATGTAAGGCCAGGGAGACATGCGGAACCGCCTCGTCTGCCATTCGATACCAATTGGCCAGATTGGGTGGCAGAGTGACGTCGGCCGCCACGCCTTCCGTGCCTACAAAGATGTACTTGGAAGAAATTGCAAACAGTTTATCCTGCAACATCTCACTGAACCCCAACCGGTATGACTCGTCATCCTTTCTATCGTAATACAGAGTTACATGGGGAGGGTCGGGCGGTATGGTGTAGGGCTCAAGCAAGGTGATCCACTTTTTCCATCTGAATTGCATCATAATCATAATAAGGTAAATCGACCAGAGCCATTGGAAAAACACTGGGCATAGCAAGCACAACAATTTGGAATGTCCTGAAAAAGAAAGAAACTACTGATGTACTGAGCAACAGACGTTGAACAGGTTGGCCAAGCAAACAACAGTAGTTGATGACAAAAATATCATGAGAAAACCCCCAAAACATCAGTAAGTGACATCACCAACGACCTCCAGAGTGTAGGGGTGAAGGTATCAAAATCCACTGTTCTAAGACGACACAGAGAGCAGAAATATAGAGGCCACACCACAAGATGCAAACCACTCATCAGCAGTAAGAATCGGAAAGCCAGATTGAAATTTGTAAAGAAGTACAGAGATGAGCCGCAAAAGTTCTGGAACACAATCTTATGGACTGATGAGACCAAGATCAATCTCAACCAAAGGGATTGAATGGCCTAAGTGTGGAGAAAGAAAGGAAATGCTTATGATCTGAAGCATAAAAGCTCATTTGTGAAGCATGGTGGATGTCATGGCTTAGGAGTGCATGGCTGCTTCTGGAACAGGCTCATTCATATTCATTGATAATGTAACTGATGATGGTAGCAGCAGAATGAATTCCGAAGTGTTCAGAAACATTTTGTCTGCGAATGTACGGAGAAACCATTGAAACTAATCAGGAGGAAGTTTATCATGCAGCAGGACAATGACCCAAAGCACACTGCCAACAAAACAAAGGACTTCATCAGGGGGAAAAAGGTTTTAAAACTGGCCTAGTCAATCACCTGACCTTAACCCAATTGAGCATACATTTCACCTCCTTAAGAGGAGGCTGAAGGGAGAAAAACCTGGAGTCAGTGGTAAAAGCCTGGAATAGCATCACAAATGAAGAATGCACAGTTTGGTGATGTCGATGGGTCGCAGACTTGAGGCAGTTATTGCAAAACAAACGGTGATATATCCTAAGTTGTTTAACACATCTAGATGTGAATACCAGGAAATTAAAGCTGAAATTTAAAACTCTTGTCTCATACTCATCTTTTGATCTTAAACCAAAATGTGTTCAGTGACCATCAAAAACAAAGGAATTTGCCTTGCCCTTCCAATGCATGTGGATGGGACTATATATTCATTAGTTAACAGATCTGGGTCGTTCTAGCTGCCAGTGGTTGCACCTTGTTCAGAACTGACAAAGGAACGGAGGGGAGTTGGGACAGTTATAGTACCAAAATAAGAACATGTCAAGGATGTCTGGTGTGCTTTAACTGAGAGAAAATGATTCCTAATGCACAGAATCTCATGAAAAATACAAGCTAAGCATTTTTTTTTTCAAGCTAGTTCTTAATGATGAGGTGGACCATAATGTACACAATAATTAAGAAAAAAGTTTTGATAATGTTATCATATCAACTTTTTATGTTCTTTTTTCCATGCATCAGGAAGTGTGGCCATAGTTTTCCTGCGGTATCTCAATGTTGGTGACATCTTAAAACCAAACACTGACCCTGGTTTTATAGACTACACAAGCTCTGAAACAGTAGAAATTACTGTTAACTCTCAAGTGATAGCGGCCGCCATCAAACCTGCTGACATGTACCAACTGGATCATGTGACCTTCACTCTCAGACACACAGTGGTAAGTTCACAGTCAGAAGACTGTTGCAATAGCTCTTGAAAATTGACTTGCAATACTTACTAAATTATAACACTCAATCGATGAGATGAAACTATTTCTGTTACAGTCTAAGTCCTAGAAAATCATGAGTTGGTTATGAAATGTCTACACAGAATTTAGCCCAATTCTTTATACATACCGACACCACATTTTCCACACTGGATTTCCATAATCAAAAGTTTGTTTTACATTAAACATGTCATTTACTTTTGTTGAAGAAGAATTTTGTCTTGCACATTTTTCACATAATATGTACAATTCTGATATGTATTCTTTCTTCTGAAGCCAATTGACACAAAAGATGATGTAACCAAATGTGCCTTCTGGGAATATGATCCGGCCAGCATGAAGGGTCATTGGGCCACACTGGGCTGTGAGCAAATCGATGTCAACAGCACTGCCACGACTTGCTCCTGCAATCACCTCACACACTTCGCCATTCTTATGTCTTCTGGACGGGCCAAAGTAGGTCTCCACACAATCAATATGAACGTATTACAAACACATGTGACCGTCTGTTGGAGATCCAAATGTCTGGCATCAAAGGCAACATGAAAATGGCAATCATCTTTTTGCCATTTTCATGCTTTCTGTTTATTTATCCAGGAAGGTAATATTTTGTTATCAGTGGTGGCCATAAGAAATTAACCCCCAGCCTTCCTGTTTTTATACATAGTAAACATTATTTTCTCTGACCTACTACTTTAATAATTTACACTACTGTTCAAAAGATTTGGGTCACATAGAAATGTCAAAATGTTCCATTAGAAAATACATGAAATTAACATGAATAGGAAATATTGCAATATGTATAGATTTGTTTTTGTAATTGACAAGGTTAAAAATAATGATTTGGAATTGAAATAATAATGTCCTTGAAACTTTGATTTTGTCAAAGAATCCCCCATTTTCAGCAATTACAGCATTGCAGACTTTTGGCATTCTAGTCGTCAATTTGTTGAGCTAGTCTGAAAAAAAACTTTCCCTGAAGAGTTATCCAGAGCTCACAAGAACAGTCCATTAGAATTCAGTCACCCAACCTGTCCGGAGTGCCCGCCGTGCATCACGACTTAGGGGAGGTGTTTAATAAGCAAGGCACGCTGTCGCTGCCACCCCCATTCCCCAAGAGTCGCCTGTATAGCCTCTCTAAGCCGGAAAGAGAGGCTATGGAAAAACACATCAGGGAATCATTAGACTCAGGTTGCATCCGGCCGTCCTCCTCCTGGCAGCGGGTTTCTTCTTCGTGGGGAAAAAGGATAGCACTCTCCATCCCTGCATCGACTACCAAGGCCTCAACAACATCACCGTCAAAAACAAATACCCTCTCTTTCTGATGAACACTGCCTTTGACTCCCTCCAGGGCGCACCTGTCTTCTCCAAACTCGACTTCCGCAACACCTACCACCAGGTAAGGATCAGGAAGGGGACGAGTGGCTCACCGGATTCACTACGCCTCTGGGTCACTTCGAGTACCAGGTGATGCCGTTCGGTGTACCGGTTTTGTAAACGACGTCCTGGGGGACATGATTGGGCATATACCTAGACGACATACCTAGACGACATCCTCATCTTCTCCAAGGACCTTCCAGAACACACCCGACACGTAATACAGGTCCTCCGTCGCCTGCTGGAGAATCGGCTTTACGTAAAGGCCGAAAAGTATCAATTTCACGTACCGACCATCTCTTTCCTGGGTTACATCGTCTCTAAGGGGGAGGTGAGGATGAACCCATCGAAAGTAGAGGCGGTTTTAGAGTGGCCGAGACCGGACTCCAGAAAGGAGATGCAGAGGTTCCTGGGGTTCGCTACATTTTACCAGCCGTTTATCTGAAACTACAGCCAGCTGGCTGCCCCACTGACCGCCCTGACCTCCTGTGCCAAGCCTTTCTTATGGACCCTGGAGGCAGAGGGGGCTTTCCAGGACCTTAAGGCACGCTTCACCTCGGGCCCTGTGCTCTCCCAGCTAGTCAATTCGTGGTCGAGGTGGACACCTCAGACGTAGGGATGGGAGCGGTATTGTCCCAACATGTCCCAGAGGATGGGAAGCTCCACCCTTGCGCATTCCTGTCCTGCTGTCTGTCACCTGCAGAGGCAAACTACCACATTGGTAACTGTAAGCTGCTGGCCGTTAAGGGTCGCACTAGAGGAGTGACGTCACTGACTCACTGACTTACAGGCCTGGTTCACGTAATCGTAAGTCTGACACACTGTCCTGTGTCTTCCCTAAGGAGGAGGAGTCATGCGCCCTGCCCGATCCAATCCTGTACAGGGGTTGTGTGGTCGGCGCTATCCTGTGGAAGGTCGAGGAGGCGGTTAGGGCAGCCCTTCTGCACAGCCCTGGACCCAGAACCGTACCTCACGGCCGGTATGTTCCCGATTCCGTCCTGTCGGCCGTGCTGGAATAGTGCCATCTTGGCCTGGCACGGACTTTGAAATTCCTTAACCGGCCCTTCTGGTGGCCTTCCAAGCGGGAGGACACACAGAAGTACATCTCCACCTGCCCCGTTTGTGCGCAAAACAAGTCCTCCAATCGGCCTACCTCTGATCTCCTGCGTCCCCTACCCGCTCCACGTCGCCACTGGTCGCACCTGTCCCTCGACTTCTTCACCGGTCTTTCCCCCTCCAAAGGCAACACAGTCTTCCTCACCATCATCGACCGGTTCAGCAAGTTCGCCCACTTTCTCCCTCTGCCCAAGCTCCCCTCTGTGCTAACCAATACCTGGAAACCACCCTCCGCTGCCTAGTCTCCACCAATCTCACCACCTGGTCCCCCCAGCTGCCCTGGATGGAGTACACGCACAATACCCTACCCATGTCCCCCACCGGCATGCCCCCGTTCCAGTGCCTATTCAGCTACCAACCCCCCCACCCCGTTCCCGTCCTAGGAGAGAGATCCGTACAGGCCCATATCACACGCCGTTTTCATCGCACATGTCACCATGCCAGGGCGGCGCTACTATGATCCTCCGGTGACAACCAGACGTGCACCAAACGCCGCCGCATTCCAACCCCAAACTACTCTGTGGGGGATAAGGTTTGTCTCTCCACAAGGGACCCGCCCCTGCGGACCGAGTCCCGCAAGCTCTCTCCCCATTTCATTGGCCCCTTCACGGTGGACCGTGTAATCAACCCTGTAGCGGTCCATCTGAAACTGCCCCCGTCCCTCAAGGTCCACCCTACCTTTCATGTCTCATGCCTGAAACCTGTCGACGGGGAGCCTGCGTACACGGTCCGACGAATCTTGGACTGCCGGCGCCCGGGCCGGCTACGGACCGGAGTAACGATGCTGGGTTCCTCGTTGCCAGGTCCTGGACGCTACCCTGCTCAGGGACTTCCATTGCCGGTTGCTGGACGCACATGGTGGTCCACCTGGAGGCGTCCGTTGGGTGGGGGGGGGGGTACTGTCACGCGATAACGCGGAGGTAGATCCTCGCCTTCCTGAGCCACTTACACACCCGCTCATCTCCCACACCTGTTCCCAATCCACAATTACGCAGCTGTTCCCAACTGCCCCATTACCAACACTATTTCTACAGTCCCCTGCCAACCCTTCCCTGCCGGATCATGGTCTTTTGTTGCATGCGCTTCACAGTAAGATTCAAGTTTACTTTCGGTTCGGATTTATCGTGTACCGACCTATTATCTGTCCCCGATTACTCTGCCTGCTCCCTGCCTGTACTTCTGCTGTCAGCCCGTGCGTCGACCATCTGCCTGTCCCGGACTACTCTGCCTACTACCTGTCTGTACTTCTGCCGCCCGCTCGTGTACCAACCTACTGCCTGTCCCCAACCTCTCTGCCTGTCACCAGTAGGTACCTCTGCCGTCGGTCAGTGTTTCGTGCTCCTGCCTGACTCTGATCTCTCTGCCTGGCACTCTTCCCTTCCCCTGCCTATCCACAATTGGGTCCCTATTCCTGACCGTGACAGTGTCAAGCACTCATTCAGCATCTTTTCATCTGGTCTCTATCTAACAAATATGGTTCTTTGTGATCCGAACACCTCAATCTGTCAATAAATTCTTTTCCAAGTTTCCTCTGTCCAGTTTGTGTTCTTTTGCCCGTCTTAATCTTTTCTTTTCATTGGCCAGTCTAGAAACCCAGCATCCCGAGTTGCCTCTTCACTGTTGATTCATACAATAGTGAAGAGTCTCAAACCTCACACATTGAGACTGCTGTTTTGCAGGTACTATTTAAAGGAAGCTGCTGGTTGAAGACCTGGAGTGGGGTCTGTTTCTCAAACTAGACATTCTAATGTGTTTGTTCTCATGCTCAGTTGTGTACCAGGTCTTCCCACTCCTCTTTCTATTGTAGTTAGAGTCAGTTTGCGCTGTTCTGTGAAGAGAGTAATACACAGCGTTGTACGAGATCTTCAGTTTATTGCAAGTAATAGCCTTAATTTCTCAGAAAATGTGACTGAGTTTCAGAAGAAAATTATTTGTTTCTGGCCATTTTGAGCCTGTAACTGAACCCATAACTGCTAATGCTCAAGATATTGAACTAGTCTAAAGGCCAGATTCATTGCTAGTTTATGAATTAACAGTTTTCCCACTGTAGTAATATAATTGCTAAATGTTTTTTTAATGATCAGTTAACCTTTTAAAAGTATAAACTTGAATTAGCAAACACAACATGCCATTGGAACACAGAGCTGATGGTTGCTGATAATGGGCTATTTCCGGCCACAATAGAACAAATCTGCTGTTTCCGGTCACAATAGTCATTAACAACATTAACGATGTCCCCACTGCAATTCTAATCAATATGATGTTATTTAACTGGATATATTTTTTACAAAAACAAGGAAATGTCTGAGTGATCTCAACCATTTGAACACTAGTGTGCCTATTTCACATCTTTCTTAACATGTTTTTTAATCAACAACCTAATATCTTCCGATATAATATATAATAATTAGATGTGACAACATTCTGGACATGTGTTGCTCTATCAAGGTCAAAATGCAGAGCACCCAACTTTCACTTGTCGAGGGGTTGTTGTACACTATGCTTGGCCAATGATGTATCAGATGTCCGGTATGCTAACTCCTGTACCCCATTTTACCGCAAGGTGGGGTTTGAATGTTTAATACAATATTAAACTAATACACAACATTTCTAATTTTCTTGGTTGCTTCTATGATAATGAAAAGGGTGTGTCTATAATGACTGTCCGGTATCAGATACACCATTTGCCAATCATAGTCTACAACAATCATTCGACAACTAAATGTTGCTGGGACTAATGGTACTCTATATCATCTTGAAATATGGTTATACTGGCAAAACATTTTAGACACACACGTCTTATTGACACAGTTGTGCTCAAAAGTTTGCATACCCTTGGAGAGTTTATAAAATACAGTGGATATAAAAAGTCTACACACCTCTGTTAAAATGCCAGATTTTTGTGATGTAAAAGAATAAGACAAATCATCAGAACTTTTTCCACTTTTCATGTGACCTATAATGTGAACAATTCAATTGAAAAACAAACTGATATCTTTGAGGGTGAAAAATGAAAAATAAAAACCTTACAATAACCTGGTTGCATAAGTGTGTACACTCTCTTATAACTGGGGATGTGGCTTTGTTAAAAATTAACCAATCACATTCAAATTCATGTTAAATAGAAGTCATTGCACTCCTGCCATCATTTAGTGACTCTGATTAATCACAAATAAAGTTCAGCTGTTGTGACGCCTGCGCCATCTGCTGCCAGTGGTCCCCCTGCAGGAGGCAGGCTTTAGCGCTCCACGTCACCGGCTTTCTGACACCACCGCCCATCTCATCAACTCATCACACCTGTTGTCTCCTTTAGCGCACCTGATCATCATCCAATAATTTCCCCCAGTATATATGTTCCCTCTGCTCCCTTTGTCTTTGTGTGTTATTGTCTCGCCTTTAAGAGCACAGTGCAGCTCATTAAATGAAAACTCTGAATAGAACGACTTCGCTGTCCGCTTCTCCTTCTTCTTACGCCAAAGCTGACAGCTGTTCTGAATTTTCCTGACAATTTTCCTGTTCTAGAATTTTCTAGAAAATATCAGTCAAAAGGGTACAAAAGAATTTCCAAAGCATTAGATATACCATGGAAAACAGCGACAGTCATCCTTCAAGAGAAAATATGTTACAACGGAGAACAGCCCTCAAATTTTTTGAAAAGACGAGAACAAAACTAGTCAGGCAGGCTTTGAAGAGGCCAACAGCAACATTAAAGGAGCTTCAGGAATTTCTGGCAAATACTGCCTGTGTGCTAAATCTGACAAGAATCTCCTGTATTATTCATATGAATGGGCAACGGGGTAGGGTGGCAAGACAGAAGCCTTTTCTTACAAAGAAAAGCATCTGAGCCCGGCTGAAATTGGCAAAAACAAACATCAGGTCTCCCAAAAGCACTTGGGAAAGTGTGTTATGGTCTTATGAAACCAAGGTTTAACTTTTTGGCCATAAGTCCAAAAGGTATGTTTGGCGCAAAAACAACACTGCACATCACCCCATGGGCACCATACTCACAGTGAAGCATGGTGGTTGCAGCATTATGCTTCGGGGCTGTTTTTCTTTAGCTGGAACCAGGGCCTTAGTGAGGGTGGAGGGAATTATGAACAGTTCCAGTTTTGGCACAAAACATTTAGACGTCCATTAGAAAGCTGAAGATGAAGCGGATATTAACCTTTCAGCACAAGAACGACCCAAAGCACACATCCAAATCCACAAAAGCATGGCTTCACCAGAAGATCATTAACATTTTGGAATGGCCCAGTCAGAGCCTAGACCTGAATCCAATTGCACAGGAGATGTCCTTGCGATCTGACAAATTTGGAGCGCTTTTGGAAAGAAGAGTGGGAAAATACTGTGCCATGCTATGGACTCCTACCCAAAAATACTGAGTGCTGTAATAATGTCAAAAGGTGCTTCAACAAAGTATTAGTTTAAGGATAGGCACACTTATGCCACCAGTTTAATGTGAGTTATTTGTATTTTTTTTCATCAGATTTCAGTTTGTTTTTCAATTGAACTGTTCACATTATAGGCCACATTAAAGGTGAATAAAGTTCTGACATGATTTATCTTTGTAAAAAAAACAAACATCACAAACACCTGGCATTTTAACGGGTGTAGACTTTTTATATCCACTGTATGTATGTAAAGAAAACATGAGTGAGCAAGCAAAACATATGTATTATAATTCTTATTGGATTCACATTTAACTGTAGGTCATAACAGAATGACACAATCATAAAATAAAACATGGCAACTAATAAAAAACTGAACTGAAGAAAGTCTGCATAACCTTAGTTGTTAATACTGTATATCACACCCTTTAGCATCAATGACAGTGTGTAGTTTGTTAATAGTTGTCTATGAGACCCCAGATTCTTGCAGGTGGTATAGCTGCCCATTTGTCTTGAAAAAATGCCTCCAGGTCATGCAAAGTCTTTGTTCGTCTTGCATGAACTGCATGTTTGAGCCACTCTCCCTAGAGTGGCTCAGTGATATTAAGGTCAGGAGACTGTGATGGCCAATCTAGGACCTTCAACTTTTTCTGCTGTAACCACTGCAGGGTCAACTTGACCCTGTGCTTAGGTTCATTGTTGTGCTGGAAAGGCCAAGACTGCTCCATGAACAGCTTTAGTGCAGAAGAATGTAAAGATTTTCCAAGATTTTCCAAGCCACCACCATGCTTCACAGTAGGGATGGTATTCTGTTCACTGTGGGCCTTGTTGACCATTCTTCTGTCAGTCTTGGCTGAAATCTTTCTTGATCTACCTGACCTTGGCTTAGAATCAAGAGATCCTTGAATTTTCCACATCTTAATAAGTTATTTGCACAGCTTTGGATATCTTTTTATAAATGTTTCATTACCTTGTTACGCAGGTCTTTTGACAATTCTTTTTGGCTCCCCATGGCTCAGTATCTAACCTGCTCAATGCATCCACATGAGTCCTTACAAACTCATTGTCTATTTATACACAGGCATTCATTGCAATTTGAAAAGCCACAGGTGTGGGAACAGTATCTTTAATTGCCAGTACATAATCTTTTGATTAGGACCATTTAGGTGATTTCTGTTATCATGATTTAAAAAAGAGCCAAACAACTATGTGATAATAAATGGCTTCATATTGTTAGAAATCAACCATGTCGTATAGTGGTAGTAATAATAACTTGCATACCCGGTTGTCAAGGGAGAGAGTAATTCAATTCTTTATTGTAGCATATTGATAGTCTATTAGCACATGATGTAACAGGTTCAAACTCTTCTCTGCTCTCCTCACCTCTCTTGTCTGTGATTTGGGGTACACCTAGCAAAGCCAAGACAGTAACCCCCATGCCAAATGGTCAACGTAAACATTCCTGTGGTTACCAGAGTGCAACCTACAGGGAGAAACTAAACAGAGAGGTTTCCTGTTATTCTCATTATCTAGGCACATTCACTTCTAATTAAACGTACATTCATATTTTAGTTGTTAATGCTCAGATCCTAAAATATGATCAATATACTTAAATAAGAGTTTTTTTGAACAGTCAGTAATATTTTCTAAATCAATGCGAGCTTATGAACACAACTGTATATAAACAAGGTAAATGAGAAATGTTGCATGGGGAAAATGGGAAATTGAGTAATTTCTTTCATTGTTCTCGGATGATGAAAATATTATGTGAGATGTTTAAAAATATAAAGAGTCCAGTAAATGATAAATTGAATATTATTCATTTTATTAACTAATTGAAAGCCAATTAAATAAATTATTTAGCTCATCAGAAAACCTATTATTGACATTTTTCATTTCAGGTAGTTCATTACAGGTATATTCAATTGTGTGTAAATAACTATTTTTGCGCTTTAATGTTTTCCCGAGAAGTGGGAGCAGGAGAAATTTGTTCTGATTTGTAAAATTGCTGCTGTGTTCTATCTTTTAAGATGGCTGCCCACTACAACATTCTGACGAGGATCACTCAGCTGGGAATGATAATCTCCATCATCTGCCTGTCTATGTGCATCTTCACCTTCTGGTTTTTCAGTGAGATACAGAGTACCAGAACAACTATTCACAAGAACTTGTGCTGCAGCCTATTCATGGCTGAGTTCATATTTTTAGTCGGGATCAATATGAACACCCATAAAGTGAGCACTGCATTTTTTGGCTCCATGAAAGATTGAATAGCATATTCTGGAGCATAGCCAGATAGAATACAGTGTATTTTTGTTAATTAAGTATGGTGTGTTTCTGTTTGCATCAGGTTAGCATTTGATTGTCAGTCTAATGATAAAGATATTTTGTTTATGTTTCTTTTTTTCTGTTTGGCCGCTCTCAGCTATTCTGCTCAATCATTGCCGGACTCCTACATTATTTCTTCTTAGCAGCTTTTGCTTGGATGTGCATTGAGGGCATCCATCTGTACCTGATAGTAGTTGGTGTCATCTACAACAAAGGGTTTCTACATCGCAACTTTTACATCTTTGGATATGGAAGCCCTGCAGTAGTAGTGGCCATTTCAGCTACCCTTGGCTCCAAGTATTATGGTACCAATAAAGTGTAAGCAGAAAAAGTAAAAGTTTGATTGTTAGGTGTTCTAACACAAAACACCAACTTTTGGTATAAGTTTGTTTTTTTTGTTTCAAAGGTGTTGGCTGAGCACTGAAAATAACTTCATTTGGAGTTTTATTGGACCTGCATGTTTGATTATCCTGGTAAGTTGAGACATTTTCAGATCATATTATTTAATAATAATAATACATTATATTTATATAGCACTTTTCAGGGACCCAAAGACGCTGTACAAAACTGACATGGAACAGAAAATAAACAGAAACAAAATGACAATTGAGAGTGGGATTTGGTATGGCCATGAGTATTGTTTAGGGCTTTATATGTCTTGAAGTTGATGCGTTGGAAGATAGGAAGCCAGTGTAACTCACAGAGGATAGGGGTGATATGCTGCTGATATGAGTGAGTAGTCTGGCAGTGGTGATTTGAACCATTTGGAGCTTATGGAGGGATGTAGATTTGATACCGGTGAGTAGGGAGTTGCAGTAGCCAAGACGAGGTTATGAATGCATGTATTATAGGGTTTCTTCAGCAGGACGGGAGAGGGAAGGTCTGAGTTTGGCGATGTTGCGAAGATGGAAGAATTAAGATTTTACAGTCTGTTTGATGTGCTGATTAACGGAGAGTGTAGAGTCCAGAATAAGGCCAGGGGAATGTAGAAACGATGGTGTCATCGATGTTGAGATTGAAAGGGCCAGTTTTGGTGAGGGTGGATTCAGTTCCAATGATTAGAAGTTCTGTTTTGTCACTGTTTAGTTTGAGGAAGTGGTCCTTCATCCCTGCTTTTATTGCAGTCAGATAGAATTCAATATGGGTCAGAGGTGGGTTGGTGAGAGACTTGATGACTAGATATATTTGTGTATCAGCATAGCAGTGGAAATTTAGGTTGAAGTGGCGGAGGATTTGACCAAGGGGAAGGATGTAGATAATGAAGAGTAGTGGACCAAGAATTGAGCCCTGGGGGACACCTTGATTGACTGTAGCTGAGTCGGCGTTTAGGCCTTTGAGTGAGATGAAATGGGTTCTGTTAGTGAGATAGAAATTGAGACAGGCGAGTGCAGTTCCTGTCTCAACACCAAACCCCTAGAGCCTGGTGAGCAGAATCTAGTGAATAACGGTGTCAAAGGCAGCACTCAGGTCGAGGAGAATCAGGATGTTGAGGGAACCAGTGTCAGCAGAGAGGAGAAGGTCATTGACGACTTTGAGGAGTGCAGTTTCTGTGCTATGGATTGACCGGAAACCAGACAAGTTTCAGTTAGGAAAAGAAAGTCCAGCTTGTTGTCCAGTATTAATCCATAGAGCGGGGCGCTTTAGTAGTCATTGTGCGGGAATTTAGGAGAGCAAGGTTAGCAATGTGAAATGTAGCAGCAGAGGAGTAGATTGTGGTAGGTTGAAGGGAACGTAGGCAATTATGATTTACAGCTTGACCGGATTTATACGTGAGACCAGAGAGATGTGAGACCAGAGGGATGTGATTTTGCTTGAAGGACTTGAGTTGAGACACAGTTTGCGGCCTGAACCTGTAAGTAGGGGCGTCAACGTAGGATGCCAGACAAACAGGCATGCGCCATTACATCAGAAGAAATGCGATTTTGTTTATGGATTGTAGATCGTTGGGGAGTAATACTTTGAAAGAAAATCGCTGGTGGGAACCACAGTAGTTCTGGGAAAAGGATTGCCAAAAGGAGTCAACCGGCAGATACATGGCAGTGAGAATTAATCAATAGTAGTTGAGTTTAATGTCACAGGGGAACCTGCTCTGCCAATCGGACATTCAATCACCCTGCAACGCAGCCACCTATCATTTAGCACTAGCAGCCACTGTCAAACCAAGTTCTGAATAAAAACCCAAACGAACAGAGAAAACCAAAGAGAAAGTGGAGACTTACTCAGTGTAATTAATGGCTGGGGCACAGGCGATTTGTAGCGGTAGTGGAGTAGTTGACAAGAGACTTGAAAACGAGATGGAGAGTTCATACAGGCAGTCCAATAGTGGAATTCCAGAGAAGGAGATGTGGGGCCACAGGCTGATGTTTTCGCAAGTCTGCCCAGGTCTAGCCAACTCTGACCACGTGCATCAGACAATCAAATTCAACTAAAAGTGCAAGCAGCATTTACTGGGTTTCAGCGTTGAGCTATTGCTTGCCAGATTGCATTTTGTTTCAATAGGACCAGATTATGTGAGCGGAGCAAGAAGCAGAGCAGTCGCAATTTCAGTGGCGCAAGGAGCGTTTGAGTGGGCCGGAGCGCTCTTACTCAATTGCTCAAGTACCAATCGGAGTAGCGCTCACTTCACATGGTTAGGGTATGCTCAGCCATCACCATTTTAAAAACGTTTGTGTGTTACAAAGCACCTCGCTTAAGCTATCATGGAGTTTACTAAATTCTTCAATAAAGAAACTGATAAAACGTGCAGTTGCCAAATAAATTCAGCTGCATTATCAATTTACAGTCAAAAATGATGGTTCTTACTTCACACAGCAGCAACTGTCCTCACTGGACACAAAATAAGCATAGAAGTACAGCAATAAGAATTACTTTCACTATAATGTTTTTCATAGGGAGATAGAGCAACTTTGGAGCCTTATGACAGCCACACCCTGAGACTGACTTGCATGCCACTGCAGCAGATGTTGCGGCCCTTGGCTCTTTACTACCATATCATTGTTATTAAAGCTGCAGGCAGAGATGAGGACAGTCAGGACTATTTGGATGCATTACCTAGAATGAGTTGGTTCTGTACACCCTAACACACTTGCCATATATCACAACTCAGGATGGAACATTATGAAGTATTCTCAACTTGCATTTTGGACCAATGTCCATGTATTTATGTACCGATTGTCATATATTTTGACTACTCCAAATGCCTGTTTCAACATAAGAGCTTGTGTGATATCCATCAGCTTTGGTAAAGGGCATTAACACTAGAACCGTCATGCCTTTTTTACACCCTAGAACCGCCAGAAAAGAACGCAGTTTGGCGTCATTAGCATTCAAATCATCTCAATTAGCATGGACTTTCTCCTCCGCAGCATCACCATCCATTCATAGTATTAGTTCATCTGCTACAGTCCCCTCCAAAAGTATTGGAACAGCAAGGCAAATTCCTTTTGTTTTTGATGGTCACTTAAGACATTTGGGTTTAAGATCAAAAGATGAGTATGAGACGAGTTCAGAATTTTAGTTGTCATTTCCTGGTATTAACATCTAGATGTGTTAAACAACTTAGGACATATCACCGTTTGTATTAGACCACAGCATTTTTAGGGCAGCAAAAGTAATGGAACAAATAATCTTAAAGTAAATAGCATTTAATATTTAGTGGCATATCCCTTGCTTGCAATAACTGCCTCAAGCCTGCGACCTATCGACATCACCAAACTGTTGCATTCTTCATTTGTGATGCTATTCCAGGCTTTTTCCGCAGCTTCTTTCAGTTCTTGTTTGTTTCGGTTTTTCTCCCTTCAGTCTCCTCTTAAGGAGGTGAAATGCATGCTCTATTGGGTTAAGGTTAGGTGATTGACTTGGCCAGTCGAAAACCTTCCACCTTTTTCCCCTGAAGTCCTTTGTTTTGTTGGCAGTGTGTTTTGGGTCATTGTCCTGCTGCATGATAAACTTCTTCCCAATTAGTTTCAATGCATTTCTCCGTAAATTGGATGACAAAATGTTTCTGTAGACTTCTGAATTCATTCTGCTGCTACCATCATCAGTTACATTATCAATAAATATTAATGAGCCTGGTCCAGAAGCAGCCATGCACACTTAAGCCATGACATTACATCCACCATGCTTCACAGATGAGGTTGTATGCTTCGGATCATAAGCAGTTCCTTTCTTTCTCAACACTTTGGCCTTTCCATCCCTTTGATAGAGATTAATCTGGGTCACATCAGTCCATAAGATTATGTTCCAGAACTTTTGTGACTCATCTATGTACTTTACAAATTTCAATCTGGCCTTCTGATTCTTACTGCTGATAAGTGGTTTGCATCTTGTGGTGTGGCCTCTATAGTTCTGCTCTCTGAGTCTTCTTTGAACAGTGTATTGTAATACCTTCATCCCTGCACTGTGGAGGTTGTTGGTGATGTCACCATACAGCAAAGTGGATGTGTGGTTGGATTGGGCTTGATGTTGCTAGGGTGGGGCTGGACCACAGGAAGTTATATGAAGGGGGTGTTGGGAGAGTGTGTTCCCCTGCTATTGTGGGGGTCCAGGGGGTTGTTTGGGAGTCGGTTCTGATAAGGATTTGCATTGGCTTTGTTTGTGGAAAAGTTTTCCTGTGAGGTCGATTATGTATTGGCAGGGTTTGGTTAGGTCGCCACAGTGTTGAAGGTTGTTGTAAGTTAGTGATGAGAGTGTGAGACGTGTTTTGCCTTTTTTTTTTTGCTGGGCTGGTGTGGGCGAGGGCGGATGGTAGCACTGAGCTTCAGTGTCTGTATGTGGTGTTTGGTTCTATCGTTTAACACGCTTTTCTGTTGGCCCTGGCACCCTCATCAGCTAAATGTCTTTGTCAAAAAAGAGAAAAGTAGACACAGAGTGTCGGATTTTTCAAGAAAATTGGACCTCTTCCTAAATGTTCACAGAGGTGAATGGGAAACCCGTGTGCCTGGTGTGCAGGAAGCAGCAAGTTTTGGTGCTTAAGGAATATAATATTCGGCGCCACTATGAAACTCAGCATGGCAAAAAGTACAACAGCTCGCACGGAGAACTGAGAAGACAGAAGGAAAATTAAATGTTGGTGGGTCTGAGGAAACAGCAATCTGGAGTTTCTTGAGTTGGTGCCTATGACCGACACCACAACAGCTGAGGACATTTTCCTCTCCATTGTTGGAGCGCTGGACAGAGTCAGGGCGGACTTGTCCCACGCCGTAAGCCTGGCTACAGATGGTGCACTGTCAATGATCGGTAAAAAGGCAGGTGTTGTGACAAAGTTCAGAGAGAAATTACAAGTGGCAAATGGAGGGGATGATTTCATTGCATTTAGCATCAGGAGGCTTTATGCTGGAAGTCTTTAAAAATGGATCACGTCATGGAGGTGGTTGTCCGAACTGTTAATTTCATCCGATCCAGATGTCTCAATCATCTTCAGTTTGACAGCCTTCTCAGTGACTGTAACATTACCCATGGTCTGCCATACCACACTGAAGTAAGATGGTTAAGCAGAGGAGCTGTGCTGAAGCGCTTCCTTGATTACCTGGGGAAATCAGTAAAAAGTAAAAACCTATTAAGGAATTAAAGGGCCCACTATGGCCTCAGGACCTTGCAATTATGGTTGATATTACAGAGCACTTGAATAATTTGAACAAAGTATTGCAAGGATGCAAAAAATTGGAACACAGTATTATGACAGCATACATGCATTCAAGTTAAAACTCAGGTTATGGGAGACACAGATGGCAAGCGGTGACCCTGCTCATCTTCCATGTCTAAGAGATGTGTGCGCAGCAAGTGTTAATCCTGACTTGAGAAAGTACAAAGACAAGATTTCAGGGTTGCTGAGGGAGTTTGAGAAATGATTTCAGGTCGAACTCGAGACAGAATTTGCAGTTTTTCACTCACCATTCACAGTCAGAGCTTCTGATTTGCCCGTTGACATGCAACTTGAAATAATTTATTTGCTGTGTGATGTAGAATTGAAGGACAAATTTGCCTCTGTAGGCTTGGACACATTTTATCAGTATCTCCTGCCAGGCTATCCTAAATTAACAGCACTGGCTGCAAAGATGTTGTGCATGTTTGGGACTACCTACCTTTGTGAGCAAGTTTTCTCAGTGATGAACATTAATAAAACAAAGCTGTGCTCAAAGCTCACACATAAGCACTTAAATGAGATTCTAAAATTGGCTGCTACTCAGGACATGATGCCTGATATTGATGCACTTGTGCAGGCTAAAAGATGCCAAATTTCAGGGTCAAATACAGAGCAAGACTAAATCCTATGGAATGCTGCTTTCAACGTTGCACTATAAAAATAAACAAATGTGAAATGAATATTTGCTGTAGTAATTGCTGTGAAAGTCAGTGCTAGTCAGCAACAGATTTACTACAAAAGAGATTTGTTGAGTAAAATATTGTGTCTTATGCATACCATATATGTTATGTATGTGAGTTATTTTTTCATATGTATACATTTTATATATTAACAAGGAAGGGGACAAATATTTATATTAAAAAAGCTGCCACTTAAGCTTTTAAGTGTGGGGAGTCAATTCATGTGTTCAGAATTGCTTCCCAGAATTGGAAAACCGATTTAAAATAATTTCTATATTTTGATGTGTTTGATTTATGTTAACATGCAGGACAGTGTTTTTCAGTTCCACAAAACTGTGACTAAATGTTTTGCGATATTGTACAATCACTGTGATCAGTTTTTATGCATAATGCACTTAAATAAATGTTAAACGGAGTAATAGTGCTGTACTTTTCTTAAACTCTTAGGTTGTTCATAATATATTTTGTAAAAGGACAATTCATTTAATATAAAGATTTTTATAATTTACTTCTTCTTTGCACTAATATAAAGAAAAACGTGGACTTATTGTTAGTTCTATGTAATTTTGCTATGAGTTAACTGGACTGGCCCCCTTGAGACCAGACCAAAATGAGTTTGACACCCCTGGTTTAACACATTGCTCAATGGTGTCTAGCGACTGCTGAAACGTATAATGCCATGAAGTAAAGACAATGCCTCCGACGTGGAAACCTATGTTCTAATCTATTGAAAACATTTATAAATTTTATTTGTGGGCAGCAATAAAACTTTATGGTTATACAGTATTGGGACTATTTCAGATTTTTTCATTGTTTTAATTGATATTAGTTATCGCCACCTTTATTGATAGTTATTGTATAAATGTAATTTGTGAATGAAAGAAAAACAAATTATGCCATGAAATGAAATAGCTTTGGCAGACTCCCTAGCAATATTATTATTATTAGCAAATATATTGCTAGCCTATTGCTGGCTAATACGCTGTTAAAACTGACAGTGGCGAAAGCCATACATTTCATAAATTCTATTTGTGGTGGAGGTAAACTTAGTAAGAAATGTTAGTCAGTTGAACTGTAACAATATCATTCATGAATGGCAAATTAGCTGTTAAAACAGCCAGTGGCAAAAGAGGATTTGTTCAAGGTAGTCACAAGAGGCTGTACTGACACCTGTCAAAAGTACAGCTCTCTGGTGTAGCAGTAAATGACACAGCCTTCCACGTGGGCGACACTTTGTATTGCCCACTGTGGACTTACAGCAACTGGAAAAACAATAGACAAACCAAAATGGGTTATACAGACAAGGAGATTTACGAGTAACCATAAAGTCTGCTGACACTGGGCAAGGATGTCACCTAAGCAGATACCAGACCCCCTCTCCCACATTTTCTTCCTTCTTTAAACATGGGGACTCAGTCCTTTAATCAGTATGAATACATCAGTGTAAGAAATTTCCCTTACACCACCGGCTGACCTAGGCTTTCCTGGTTTCTTGTTTTCTGAGCTGTATGATAAATTCAGTCTTCCCAAATTGGAAAGCCACTGTGTATAGATATAGGTCTACATACCTTCAGAAATAATTATGCCAAAACGAGCATTTTATCAATGGTTATGTTCTAAGTGAAACCAACATTTTTCCTCATGATTTTCTATTTGTACTAAGGTCAATCTGATGGCTTTTGGAGTAATCATTTACAAAGTGTACCGGCATACTGCAGTGAAGAAGCCACAGATTAGCCACTACGAAAACATAAGGTAACACCAACAAAAACATCACAATAATGTATTGACTTAAATGCAAAGCTAAATCCAGTTGTCGTTCAGAAATATTCTGGATATCTAATATTTTTAAGTACTGATTGTTGAGCGTTTAATTCAGAGCTCAAGTTAAAAATATCTCCTGTAAAACTGATTGGCATGAGACTTGGCAAAAGCACGGTTAAGTATATGTATATATGTATATATGGTCTTTCCAGATCTTGTGCTCGCGGTGCTCTAGCGCTTCTTTTTGTCCTGGGTGCCACCTGGACATTCGGCGTGTTACACATTCTCAACGAGACCACACTCACTGCCTATCTTTTCACCATTGCCAACGCTTTCCAAGGGATGTTTATCTTTATCTTCCTTTGTGTGTTGTCCAGAAAGGTAACAAAATTCCCTATAAACATATGCTGCCCTATTCATAATTACTATACTTTATTTATTATTACAAATGTGTTATTCCATTTTACGTTACCAGATTCAAGAGGAGTACTACCGGCTGTTCAAAAATATGCCATGTTGTTTTGACTGCCTGAGATGAAGAAGTCTGTGACATCCAGAGGACCCATCCTCTGTGAATGTTATTGGCATATCTTATTCATTTTTATGTAGAGTACAGGAAATGCAATATATTTTTACCATGTCTACTACTTGTTTCCCAGACAAAACAAATCTAATAATGGGAGCGGACTTGTTAAACTGTTGCAAATTGTTCAAGTAATAGTATGTATTGTGTAAATATATTCTTGCATGTTAATTAGATTTGTGTAGCTAGCATAATATAACCACATGTAACGTATTTATTTGCATTATTATACACATATCAAATGTCCTAATGCCATGACTTTGCATGCCGTAAGAAAAATTGTGAGGTAAAAAGAAACCCAACCAATACACTACAATGTAAGTATAGACATTTTAAAAAGAATATTCTCAAAAGATTTGAATAAAATAATTTGCACTTATAACTATTCATTGTCACTTCACTTTCAGCAAATTTTAAGAGCAAACGCTTAATGTATCCAAATAATCTACAGTTGAAAAAAAGTGTGCAGGTTTGCTATCTAACTAACCTGCTTTGGTCTGTTTTAGCATTGGATGTAATTGTAATTAAAGAATTGTAAATGTAAACTGATGCAAATATCTTCAAGTGTATTAAAGGGGATAATGAAAAATATTTCCAATGTTTCTTAAATCTTCTGAAATTATTGCTGAATTGTTTCATAAGCAAACCGCTATCTCAGAGTTGAGCTAGCAATTCTGACAGAAGTGTAAGATAGTTATATTGCTCTCTCTCCACTATAAGTTCTTCATCGAACATTCAAAAAAGACTAAATCTGTCTTTGGATGTTAAAGATGTAACAGGTGTTTTTAAAGGTTTAAAAGTTGAGACTCGCTCCCCCCGATGGTAACCAATGGAATTTCGTGTTGAAATTCCATTTCGTTTAGAAAATGCTGAAAAGAATTAAGGGAACACGGTGATTACATTATAACACTAAGTCAATCAAACTTCAGGGATATCAGTCTGTCCAATTAAGGAGCATAAGCGATTGGGAATCAATGACACCTGTTTTGGTGCAAATGAAATTGACAACCGGTCAAACTCCATGAGGGTGGCATCAGGATGTTGTCTAGGACAATGCCCCACCTCAGGTGGCCAGAGTGTAGGCAGCTCCTGAATGCCGAAGGCATTGATGCAATTGCCTGTCCCTCATGTTTCCCAGACCTGCATCCAATGAGAACATATGGGATGTCATGTATTGGTGTATTTGAGGCAGCCAAGTGGTACCACAGACTGTCCAGGTGTTCACTCATGACCTGATCCAGGTCTGGGAGGAGATACCCCAGGACACCATACGCTGTCTCATCGGGAAAATACCCGGAAATGACTGCATACAGGCAATGACTCTTCAGCAGGGATGTTAGGTAAAGTAAATGTTATTGTTGAAGCTTAACCTGCTTCACCCGAATAAGTTGATGAGATGAAGTCAATAAGGAAGAGAACAATATTATAATCAATAATCAGCCGATTTTATTGATTACACAATCAGATATATCTGGAGACAGGCTTACCAACAAGTCGGAAGTTACTTCCCCTCGGTGCGGTCTTTATAGCCTTTTTAGTTCCCGCCCCGTCCCTAATCTACCCCCTGCATATCCATTCTTTCTTACTCGCTAGGGCGTGAGTATTCAAATTCCTCCTTGTCTTGCCTTGGCTCATGAAGCGCGGATCCCATGTCAGCACCCTCTATCCAATAACATTTGTTTTTCCTGTTACTGCAGCACTTGTGGTACATGACTCCACCCTCCCCAGCCTGTTGCAGCTTAATATCTATTCGGCACCTTTCTTCTTCCAACTTCCTCCTCAATATCTACATCAACCTTAACATATTACATTAGTCTTTCTCACATTAATATTATTAACATATCACATTCGCCTTTATCACATTAATATTATTAACATATCACATTCACATTTATCACATTAATATTCTTAACCTATCCCATTCGCCTTAATCACATTATCATTATTAACATTCCCCCTTTTGATCTCTCCCAGAGATCATATTCCCGCCCAGTTCCTCAGTTGGTTCCCGTGTGTCTCCTTTTCTTCCACTAGTAACGGCATCATAAGATGGTTCAGGGTTCAGTGCTCCGATTATTCCACCGCGGTAGAGATCACCCGGACAGTTAGGCCTTGAATGCAGGGGACACAACAACATCCACAGGTAACAAGAATTGCCATAAAAGTAGATAGAGACATTAATATTGACATGACCAAACCCTTCCATTTCCGAACATTGTGTTCATCCATTCTTCCAGAGGGTCGTTGACACCAGAATGTTCATGCATCGTTTTTGAGAGGGTCCTCAACCCATCTAACGCCTTGGACACCGACCCGTCTGGAGCCGTATTGTTGGGAATGGAAGTACAGCAGACGTCCCCAAACATCGCGCATAGGCCCCCTTTTTCTGCCAATAGCATGTCTAAGGCCATTCTGTTCTGCCCCGCCATCAGGGATGTGGGGCCCAATTGTTCCGATAGCCCTTCTATTGCGTCGCGAGTCAGATTGGACAATCTGAGGACATTATAATGTACAGAATTTATGCGGTCATAGTTCAAATGCAAGTTACGATGACACAGCTCTTGTTGTCTCCATTCTAGATGCTCTATCAGCCAGGTCAGGAGAATCTGTTTGTTCTCCTTTGTGAATCACAAAATGACCAGTTTCATCTATGAGCTCTTTAACTGCAGGCCGGGTAGGAAGTGATGGTTACTAGCACCAAAAGGCTCACTTTTCCATCAGTGACATCAATTCTCTGTGCCTTGTTTAAACCGCCGATGCTCTCCTGTTGCATGTGGCGTCAACCTCAGGCTCTTCTCTCAGCTATCTAGACAGCAGATGAGATGAACCTGGTATGGACCCAACCAGTGTGGTATGATGTCGTGCAGTTGGTCTTTCCGCACCCCAGCAAACGTTGTCCAGAACCGGAGCCTTCCATAGCTCCCCCGGTCGGGTGGAGGTTGCTTTCATCTCATGGTATAATCATCAGGACTAGAATTAGTCCAGCTGTCAGGAACCAGGCATTTCTGTAGACCATCTCACAATTGTCCTTAAAGCCAAACTCAGTCTCTCTGGCTCCAACCAGTCCTTTATTGCTGAATCACGTTCAAGTATCCTGTACCTGTCAGTGAATTCTCCTTGAGAAGATTAGTTGCAACTGCACAGTACACAATCCGAAATATGTCTATTACATTAGTTTGTTGCTTCTTGCTAATGCATTATAACACAGTCCTACCAAACCCTTAAACATGTATACCTGAATATCCAATATCTTTCAGTTTCCTTTGTCTAGGTAGATTAGAACAGATCTAAACAGTAACAGTATAGTAGAAATACTAACATTCCTGGTGCTTCTGTTCTGCTAGTGTAGCTCCTGGTGCTTCTGTTCTGCTAGTGTAGCACCATAACAATTCCACTCTTTTTGTTGTTGGTTTAACAACCAACAACTAACAGAACTACAAGAACAGAAGAACAATTTCCTATTACTGTTCCAATTACTCATCAGTTGAGATAGTTTGCTTACGTTGAATAATCACTCTTAAAGAATAGTTCCTAAAGAATTCTTAGTTCATCATCTAACCAGATCTCAGTATATAAATTTGATTGTTTTTTCTTGGACCTACAATCAAATTCACCTTTGGTTCCCATAAATGACCCAACACCTTATTGCAAATCCAAACATTTCACACCATCTTGAAGCTCAGCTAACACAACTATTATCTAGCCTTTAATTTTTCTACCAGATAAAACCCAGTGTGAATCTCTCCCAGCCTTTATTTACCCTAGCATATCAAAGACATTGCAATCCTGTCATAAATCATGACCCCCCCCCCCTTTTTGTCCTGTCTCTGCAGACCCTGTCCTAAAACAGTCAATCAATTAACTAAAAGCAATATAGATCTTGAAATATGTTACACTTTTACCCAGGGAAACAAAGAATCCCGATACAACTCCAGTCTTTTTGTACTCTTCACACTCATATGTACTAGATAAACTCTCAAAGCAATAGTTACAATTTTCTCAATTTTCTCTTAGAAATTTGAAGGCAGGTCTGAACCCAGACTTGCTGTTTGAGAGATAGCCGATGGTCGCAACCAAATCAAAACCAGAATAATGAAAACAATATTAATTGTAGCCAAATTAGAAAACCCAATGTTGATAATGTCACCAGTAAATATCTCTCCAAGGAGATCAAACAAGTTAAAAACCCATTTCAAGCAGACCCCCCCCCCCACTCACAATGGTGTTTGTGTGAGTGAGTGAGTTGCGCACTCCAGGGAGTCTGTACCTCTCTTTACAATTTAGACTATGTAAAGCTTATCAACTTAGTTTTCTAGAATAGAACTTGATGCAAAATTGCTTTTTCAGTTTCCATAAAAACATACGACAATGTAGTACCCATATAAGGAATAACAAAATGTGCCCCCTGAACCTTTTGACCTACTCATTCCATAATGCCTCAGATTAACATGGTTACTCTAATCAAATATCAGACAAACAAACTTAACAATCACATTCTCTTAGTCACCATTCATCCCAACAAATTAGTTATTTCTCCGCTAAACCAAATCAAAATGTTAAGATGTATTCTACTTAACCATAGCAATGTAAGGTTTTACATCAAACAAACAGTTTCCAAAAATCCAAATTAGAAAAACACTAACTGTATACTAAGGGCCATAACATATTTCTGATATAACCACTTCTAATTTAACTGAGCAGGAAAATCAGTTTTTTCATGTAACTATTTTAAGTACCGATTTAATTTGCTTTGAATTCTAAGTTCAACTTTTTATTTTATTTTTTTACCCTAGATAATCATGTCATACATTCCCCCTTGCTTTCACGTCAGTCAACGGAAGCTGACTCCATACGTGAAAGAAGAACCATTACAGGAGGTACAAGGAGACATAGGGGCTCAATTCCCCAATAGAGAGCCACTCAAAATCCTGCACGAATCGCCCCACAATAGGTTGACTGCATGGGAGTGTAACTAGTGCTATCAGGACACGGAACAACAACCTTTTCTTCACATCAGTTAAATAGTATGCAATTCCCACTACAAACTGTACTTTCCCAAAACCAACTATCTACATCCACAAATCCAACAAACCTAACCAACCGAAACCCACTACCTAGCTTACCAATCTCTACGAAAGGGTATACATCCTGCAATCTATATCTGAAAGAAACACAGGGGTGTGTTAAGGAATGATCTCACCAGTTGGTTCTCTCTGGTCCATCTCCTCTGACCGTCAGCACCCCTCCCTCAGGCGGTCAGCGTTTTTGCCTGTTCTTGTCGGGTCGCTCGCGGCAAGGCCCGAGGTAGCCTGAACTGTCTCTGTCCTTGCGGGAACACTACTCCAGCGATTCCGTGTCGCCGGGCAGAGTAGGACGATGCAACACTCCTGGCGGAACACCACGGGAGGGTGAGGGCGGTCAGAGGGACGATCCATCCAACCTGAGCAAAAGGACTACAAAACAGAGATCAATAAACCCCACACAAACTTTTCTAAAACCACTGACTACATACCTTAACCAACGCTTTCCAAACTACCTTACAATATACCTTCTGCAACTCCCATACGTAACCTCGGCCATATTCCTCCAATCTGCCCGGTAGGCCACGCATCCGTCCCCGAACGGAACCGTAATTTACCGGAAAACCTAATAACTCCAAAAGATACATTTGTTCACATGTCCAAACACCATACATAATCCCTGACGGGCCAACGTAAACGCGAGATACCGACAAAGCTTAACCGCCACACTTACCCATAATTAAACTCAGCAAACCTATGCATGGCGAAAACGCCGGATGCAGAGCAAACCCAAATGGGGCTACCAAGCCACCACAGTCACCCCGGTACCTTGAGTAATGTGCTCAGCCTGCATCAATAAGCTCATGAGCCCTTTCGCGAGGCATTCAAGGCCCTAACCTTGTCTGCAGACTCAAATGCGCCCTAACACATATACCGTAATGTGCCCTAACCCATATATCGTAATGTGCCCTAACAATCACAACAATCACATTCCTAAGGAACAAAGGACAGATACTCTTAATAGTTCAATGACCAGAGTTACATACCATGTAATAGATAAGCAAACATGTCTCCTAATTACATTAGTTAAGAAATTGCCACAACAATCCATCCTCTATTCCTGCGAGCCTCTCTATTTCATGTAATGATTGTGCTGACAGACCCTGTGCTGCAACAGCTCTCCAATATTCCCGAGAGCCAGCCTCTGTCCAGCGGTGAGTTTATCCAGTTGAGCTAGCCATAGGCCCCCTCCTTCAGTCACTGGGGGCATCCTATCTACTAGGGCCTGTACATCCCCCAACCCCAAAGATGTATATCTCTCCCCCTGCCCCCCAGCTGTTTGCACTGGAGGGTACATTCCTGCCCCTACCTCTCTGGGTTTCTCAGACCCCTAACTTCTCAGTGACATCCTATGCCCTCCCTCTGCCCCTATTTCTCTATCGCTCTCTTCTCCCTCCGATTTATCTGTTTCCCATTCCTCTTTCTCTTCCTGCCCCTTCCCCCATATTGTCCCCCTCCCCCTAACGTCCTTCTCTCCACTCTCTGCTGTGTCACCCCTCTGCCTGCCTCGTTCTGGCAGCCTTCCTCTGGATTTCTTTGGGACTGGCTTCTTCTGTCCCTCTCTAGGTGTCCTGCTGTCAAATGGTTGACAGTCAGTTTCAGTTCCACCCTTTTGGTTTTTACGATCCTCTTTGTCCTGCTATTTTTCACTCTGTCTGTGTTTTCGTCACTCCCTAGGTTTTGGTCGGTCTCCTTTCGGTCAGGTTCTATGTTTTGTGGGGGTTTCCCCTAATTTTAGGTGGACCCTCGTCTTCGTCAAAATTGATGCATTCCCCCGTGGTAGTCAGGACCGGATAGAGACTAGCCACAGCTGGAGTGGGCGCCGGGGGAGCCGACGGGGGTATTGTAACGACACCTTCGCTTTTTCTTGTATTAGCATACAGAAGGGGTTGGTCATTCTGCTGTTTGAGTTTGAGTCTAGGTTTTTCTTTGTTTTGTATTTTATTACGGTGATCCAACCCCTGACAAAACCCCTGACAATTTATCCCAGTCTCATCGCAATTCTTCGAACGCTTTAACCTCTTTTTTCCATTTGCGACGTGTGAATATATCCGCATTCTTTATTTTCTCTTCAGTTTCCTCCTGTTTTACTTGGGTGGCTTTCACCCGCGCCCATAGTATTTATTTTAATGGACCTTGATTGTCGGAGTCTTTGTTATACCTTTTAATACCTTGTTTCAGAAGGTCTTGAAAATACTCTATGTGCCCCCCCCAGATGTGCCTCCCTCTGTCACGGCTTGTAGCACATTCTGCATTGGTATTGGTAATGTTGCCTACGACCTACCGGACCCCACCGATCGTCATCTATTTCTCTATCAAATTCCCCGTCCATGTTATGTGTTGTTTGATTTATTATTTTCCAACTCCCAATATCACCAGCCGGTCAGTCTGTATGGAGTTCACCCGAGCGACGTGACCCAATCAACCTTTACTTCTCTCACACACACCTTTTCTGCAGTTCGTTGTCATCGTTAGGTATTCGTGTAAATTAAGTAGGGGCTTTTCAAGGTTGAGACACTGGTGTAACTAAATGTTTACTGTATTAAACTTTTCTTTACGGAATTCGGGGGTTATATCCCCGGGCCTCCAACCCAGTATTACCCTCTAAAGGTTTATTTATTTACGGAATTCGGGGGTTATATCCCCGGGCCTCCAACCCAGTATTTAACCTTTAACGGTTTATTTACTTACGGAATTCGGGGGTGATATCCCCGGGCCTCCAACCCAGTATTAACCTTTAAAGGTTTATTTATTTTTGGAATTCGGGGGTGATATCCCCGGGCCTCCAACCCAGTATTTAACCTTTAACGGTTTATTTACTTACGGAATTCGGGGGTGATATCCCCGGGCCTCCAACCCAGTATTAACCTTTAAAGGTGTATATACACTTACGGAGGGTTCCAATCTCCCCGGGCCTCCAACCCAGTTTTCCAATATCCCCGGGACTCTAACCCGGTTTTCCAATGGCCATTGGGTCTATTTCCCCGTCGAGAAATAGTGGAGGTTACCACACCTAGGGAATCCTTCAGAAATTTACTTCCTGAATACTTTATCCCCCGGGACTCTAACCCGGATTTATCCTTTGCTATTTTATTATTCCCATTCGGACACTTAAGACTTATTTCGAAAATCGTCAATGGGCAGATTCGTTTAAACAGGTTCTGCTTACCTATTGTTTTACGGCGCCGTTAGTCGTCAGTGTCCTTCCTGGGAACGCGTTCCAAATTGTGACTTCATACTCATCCCGGACGAGCCCCCATGCTGTTGAAGCTTAACCTGCTTCACCCGAATAAGTTGATGAGATTAAGTAAGTAAGGAAGAGAACAATATTATAATCAATAATCAGCCGATTTTATTGATTACACAATCAGATATATCTGGAGACAGGCTTACCAACAAGTCGGAAGTTACTTCCCCTCGGTGCGGTTTTTATAGCCTTTTTAGTTCCTGCGCCGTCCCTAATCTACCCACTGCATATACATTCTTTCTTACTTGCTAGGGCGTGAGTACTCAAATTCCTCCTTGTCTTGCTTCGGCTCATAAAGCGCGGATCCCAGATCAGCCCCCTCTAATCAATAACATTTGTTATTCCTGTTACTGCAGCACTGGTACATGACTCCCCCTCCCCAGCCTGTTGCAGCTTAATTTCTATTCGGCACCTTTCTTCTTCCAACTTCCTCCTCAATTTCTACATCAAGTTTAACAAATTACATTAGTCTTTCTCACATTAATATTAGTAACATATCACATCCGCATTTATCACATTAATATTCTTAACATTATGTACCAAGTGGTGTCATTAGACCTGGGCTGACACAAGGTAGACCTGTAGACCCAAATGCGGAGGCAGGCCAGGATCCATACAAAGAATTTAATGATCGATCCAATAAAAGGCAATGTCATACTCAGACAAGACAACAGGTGAAACACATCAGGGTGTTTCCAAGTTTAAAAGTAAAAGAAGAAATATTTTCATTAAATTCCCCAAAAGGAAAGCTTGAATGGTGTTAAGAAACGTGTAACAAGAGCTTAGTTTATTTCGTGTTTTTGCTGTGACAGGACATTCACTAGCTTGCTAATTTAAAGCTGCATCAAAATGGAGCAAATTCACATTCTAGAAATATCCTACCTATCATATTCTGCCCAATTTAAAAAAGCTGTGATAAGTGATCTGTGAAATGTTAGGCTGGATGTAAAAGACGTGCCACTGTCCAAATACTTGGATTTCTCTGGCAATAAAGGCTAGGTATTTATGGTGGCCTAGCCTGATGAAACTCCACGATGTTGTGCATTCTGTTTCTTACTCTGCTTTCCCCTGATAATCCATAAAATGCTGTACCAGAAGCAAAGTTAACTTGCAAACCTATTCAAAGTTGATCAATTTTAATAATTAAGACAAAGTTAACAGATGAAGCAAAAAATGGAGACGTTTATAGTGAGGGTCTGACATTACCCGGCTTAAACTCTCACTTTGGCTCTATCACACGTTCACTGTCATAAATCAGCTGAGCTCACTTTTTTTACTGCATCTAATCCTTGTATGCCGGACCGCGTAAGCAGAGCTGGACATAAAGAGCAAATGTTTCTTACTCAGTGAGTGCATGACTGACAGAATCCCCCTTGTTAAACAGCATAGTGGTTTGAGAAGCAGACTTGTAAACTAGGTCTCGCGTTCCTATCTCACAGGCAAAGAGAAATGCGTATTATGCATTATTCCGTATAAACGTACATTTTGCTGGCTAAAGCCTTAAGTGTCTACATTATAGTAAGACTGAAATAAAACAGTTTATCGTTACATTGCGACTGTTTCTGGTGGATTTTCCAAGTACGCATTAAAGCATGGATTTTGGGTCAGGATAAACAAAAAAATTTGCTGGCTAACAACATACAGTAGTTATGTTTCTGTAAGCTTTAAATAAACCCGTATATGGTTATATTGCGACTCTTTCTGGTAGATTCCACTATTCTCTCATCTTTTCACTTGATGAAATAGTTTGTTATCTTTACCTCTATTTTATCAATGTCATTCATAAAAGAAAGAAAAAAGTATGACATGAGAACGTACTTTTTCCTTTCTTTTATCAATGGCATTCATAAAAGAAAAAAGTATGTTTTCATGCCATGAAATAAAATAGCTTTGGCAGGCTCACTAACAATTGCTCAATTCTTATGACTATACCAGTAAGATAGTAGATCCTGGTAAAGCCTTTTTCTGGCTATTACTCTATTAAAACAGCCAGTGGAAAATGCCACACAGTTCATAGACACTATTTGTAGTGGAGGTAAAGTTAGTAAGAAACCTTAATCAGTTTAACTGTATTAATATCATTCATGAATGGCCAATTAGCTGTTGAAACGGTCAGCGGCAAAAGAGAATTTGTTCAGGGTAGACACAAGAGGCTATACTGAAACCTGTCAAAAGTACAGCTCTCTGTTGTAGCGGTAAACAACACAGCCTTCCACGTGGGTGACGACAAAGCTTTCCATATGGGTGAACCAGATTTGAATCACAAGGGGGAAACATTCAATTGCAGGCCGAACTTGGCTTGCCTGGTTTCTTGTTTTATTTTATGTTTTGGTTTTTAGCACTAAAAACAAATAAAACACATTGCACATTGTTTGATCTTAAACATGGACTCTTGATTCAGTTACAGTGGGGAGAACAAGTATTTGATACAATGCTGATTTTGCATCAAAGCATAAGGGTAGAACACCAAGAAACTATTGTGGCCTCTAAAGTAGTTTATTTGTATAAAAGAGGAAGACGAAAGGCATGAGTCAGACTCGTTGGTAAGCGGGTTTCCAGATATATCTGTTGTACGCAATAAAGTGTGTTAGGCTCCAACAATGTTGAGACGCCATGCCGCGATTGAAACGGCAGTGAAAAACTGGTCCTTCGACGCCCACCTTCCTCGTGGGAGCAACCTCTTACTCCTCCGAAAAGGAGACCGAAACATCCCACTTCCACTCAGCCTAGCAGGGAAGGGTAGTTCCAGCTGTGTTGGCCGGTCACATCCCTGTCAGCCACGTCCTCCCCAAGGGAGTACTCTCTCGAGAGGAGAGACAGGACATCATCCCGGGCAACCGCCTCAGCAAAGTAGGCCAGCGGCTCCATCCTCAACTGTAAAGTGAGGACGGTGCAGGCGGCACACCCAGGCTCCCTAATAGCGCTGATGCGAGCATGCACCGGCCCCAGACATGCACAACAAAATGTGTGCGTGTCCCTGGCTGGGTTCAGCTCAGCACACCTGCACACCGTCAAAGACGGCAGTTGCCGGGCTGGCCCCGGGCTGGGAGAGATTGATGAAGCCATCCGTGGCTGTGTAGAAGTCATCGTTTGCATTGAATAAACTTTTTAATGAAGAAATAAGGGAGACTGAAGCGAGGTACGCGACTTGCTTATACAGCCTAGGATGGTGTCCACGGTCAAGTCAATTTCCATATTTTGAATTTTCAGTGACTGCCATAGTGCAGAGCAATAAAGCAATAGGAGCGAAGCTATTTCTTCTATATAGCTTGATAAAGTGCCACATCCATGTAAATGTAATTAGCCTTTCACAAGCGCACCGTTTGAGATATCAAACTTCCAAAAAATGTCATTGAATATACAGGTCCCAGGATCCATCTCATCCATCCCAATGTATACTTTTTTTTCCTATTTACAAATTATATAATCATTTATGTTAACCTTTCAAACTACAGCAAGGAACTTTCGGTTTTTCTAATCAAGCAATTTTCTTATTTAAGAAATGTTCTTATTTCGTCATGTAGCATACTCAGTTTACCTTGCTAGCTACTGCAGGTATAGAATGTTTATTGTTACAGTAACGTACCTGGCTAACTAGCTAGTGCAACTAGTTAACACTACTGTACGACTATTTGAACATCTACTTAGATCGTTAAGCCGACAATTTCTGGAGCACTGTGTCATCATTACTGGACAAGGAATCTCAGGTAAGCTTATTTATACGTCATACGCTGCTATATTATTGTGCTCGGGGAGTAGGGTCAGTCAGTTCTCCTTCTCCACTATAAATCCCTGTAGATATAGTGAATGCATTTTCTAAATTTTCCCTGTTTTCTGTTGTCTTTAACTTAGGAGGACACGAGGTCCTAACCCGCACATGCCGAGTACCAGGCATGACTCGTCCCGTTCCCTGTCCAAAGTCCTCCTGGTTGTGTTGCTGATCAAGATCACAGCTGCCACTGTCCTGACCCCCCTTCTTCCCGATTTCCCGATGTCTGTCCCTGTCCTTGCCCATCTGGTTATGCCCCTCATCTAGGCTGGATTTGAATGGACGCTGGGATTAGCCCACATGCATTGAACTATTAAAACTTGGACTCTTAATATGTTCACCCGGCACAGCCAGAAGAGGACTGGTCACCCCTCGGAGCCTGGTTCCTCTCTAGGTTTCTTCCTAAATTTCGGCTCTCATAGGGAGTTTTTCCTAGCCACT
>JACXGJ010006324.1:0-14412 GCA_016801105.1 Esox niger
AACCAAAATAAACCACACCACTGTGGTAAAACACTCAACATAAATAGGTTCCCCAATTGGAGGCAATAACGAACACCTGCCTCCAATTGGGGAAACCAAAGCACATAGAGGTGGCTAGAGCCACCTCTTTTGGCCATGTCCTGACTATGACCCCAGCCAGCGCAAAGATGGCTAGGGGCATAGCCAGGACATGACAGCGGCTCTTGAAGAAATTCAATGTTGGGACTCTCATTAAAGGGATCAAAGTTGTATGTGAAAGTACAACAATATGCCTAATACCTACACAACAATACAATACAATTAACCAAAAAATTACATTACAATACAATAACGTACACTTCAATAGCCTACACTACACTAAAATAAACTGCAATACAGCAAATGTTTTCCTCTGGTTTTCCTTTCACAGGGGAACTAGACAGGGTTGTCCTTTGTCACCTTTACTCTTAATTTTAGCCACCCAGTCCTCTTGTCATCACATTTCACCAAGAAATATACAAATACAAGGCTAAAGAATTAAACTTCTCTCTAAACAAAATATCTCTGGATATATGGACAATATTCTCATTCATTGTCTAATGCCCGATCCAGTATCAGATCTGAATCTGTATGGCACCTTATCCAACTATAGAATCAGTCCAGTATGTATCAGATCTGAATCTGTCTGGCATCTTCTCCTACTATAGAATCAGTCCAGTATGTATCAGATCTGAATCTGTCTGGCACCTTCTCCAACTATAGAATCAGTCCAGTATGTATCAGATCTGAATCTGTCTGGCACCTTCTCCTACTATAGAATCAGTCCAGTATGTATCAGATCTGAATCTGTCTGGCACCTTCTCCAACTATAGAATCAGTCCAGTATGTATCAGATCTGAATCTGTCTGGCACCATCTTTTACTATAGAATCAGTCCAGTGTGTATAATACGGAACAGGGTGAATCTGTCTGGCACCTTCCCTTACTATAGAATCCGTGGGAGTAAAATGTATTTACATCTATTTGAATATAGCCCTTTTACCTGGTCACAACCCACTTACTTGTCTGTTGTACATTTCCTCATAGAAACTGACATTCCTCGGGATTGTAGTTTGCTAAAAATATGATACACTAATTAATTTATATTTTTTTGACATGCAAAGCACAGTAAGACATGAAATCATATATTAGCGTGGATTCACAAGGAAGCGAGTTAATAGAAAATAATGGAATAATGGAACCATAGATATGATTGTCCAAAACTTTCTTGCTTTTGCATCTGATGTCTTTGTGTTTATTTGTCCACGAAGCATCTAATTCCTTAGAAGCTGACTTTATTCATTATTGATATACAGATTCAAAGAAAGTGGCTGTAATCGGTGCCAAACCCCAGATCATCCAGGGAATAAGGCTGTTCTTTGGGTGGAAATACGACATAAGCATCTGGACCTTGGACAACACTAATTTCATTCATAATCAGCCATCTTTTATTGTCACCCAACTGTATGTCTATGATCAGAAATTGCATTATCAGCGCGCCACAGATGTTTTTTTTCCAACACTCATGCATCACATTGTGAAATAACTATATCAATAGCCATTACATATCTCTTTCCGTCCCTTGTCTCTGCTTCATGCATAATCGGTTCATGATCTACCCAGTGTTTGTTTATTAGGACTGAAAGCCACACCCTCGCTGAGACTAACCAATAGACAGAGTGGCTTTGTATGCACTGCTAGTCCCGTTTCTCCTTATAACATTCTTCACACACTCATCTTTCTACTTCTATCACAACGGTCCCCCCCACCACACACACACACACACACACACACACACACACACACACACACACACCGACTACAGACCTGGAACAAACACAGAGCTGGTGTATGGAGATGGAATCCGAAATGGAAAATGGTTTACAGAAAAGAGCCAAAAGCAAAGATGTATTGATTTGTGAGTAATTGGTACCTTACTGGTATTGTACAATTGACTTCAGCTCCCTTTTCCTGTGCTTTTCTTCCTGTTTCTCCTTGGTTTCTCACAACATTTTCACAGTTTATTCACTACTGTTAATATTCTCACCCTCTATTTACCCCCACCCTCACTCTCCCCACCTCCGTTTCTCTCCCCACCCTCTCACCCACTTTCTCTCTCTCTCCTACCGTTTCTCTGGCTTTTCAATTCTATCCCTCTTATGCTACGCTCAATCACTCAGGTAATCTTTGCCCTGTGGAAGCTTGTGTTGCTTGCCAAGGAGTTGTAAAATAATAGTAAATGTTGAGAAAAAAGCTAGCGTGCTATTTGATTTTGGATGTCATTTTGTAGATTTAGAAAGTAATACCAGCATTTCTTGGCTTTTCTTTTTTACAAAATTGCTCAAACTCAATGAAGTCAGATGATGGTCATTTGTGGACAACAATTATCTACTCTTTCTAGATATTCTCAATTTGTTTGAGGTCCGGGTCACTAGTCTCAAGTCACTAGTAGACTTCAGCAGGTTTTGTTCCAAGATTTCTTTGTACTTTGCAGCATTTTGCACTCTATCGTCACAAGCTTTCCCAACCTGCATCCCCAGATGCTACCAACAATTCTCCTGCCACTGTATTATACATAAGTAGATATACGCTGCCTTCATAGTCAAAACACGCAAGTACCATATGGACAATCAAAGAAGTGGAATTATGTGAAAAAAAGCCTTTTTAGTGTTGCCTCAGATTGTGCAGTTATCATTGCTAGACGCCTAATCAAGGATGAATCATCTACATTTGTTGAAACAAACTGTTAATTTTAATTAGAAAAGCTGCTTTCAGCAGTGCTGGTATTGTTGGTAAACCCGTGATATAAGGGAATCTGCTCTCCATGACTATGACAAATCTCCAGGAAGCTGACTCCCTTGTTTGGCCGTGACTTCAAAAAGACATAAACACTCTCACTAGACATTTTCTGTTGTTACACATCCTGAAATCTTACCTCATTTCAAAATATCACTTGTGTGCCCCAACAGAAAACTTTTTTGAAATAAGAAAGGAGGAATTTACCTGTGTGGAACTGTATAGGACCTACAAACGCCCTACATTTGTGCCATGTCAAAGCCAGGTTGATACTGTTGGATGTATGTCTAGTTTTACTATGATTGTTATTAGAGATTCATTTTGAAAAACAACCAGAGTTTATATGAGTTCTCTGAAACACTGAGATTTTAAGTAGAATATGGGCATTCATGAAGCAGTGTTAGAAATGACTCCAATATAATAGTTTTGTCAACTATTATTTTATAATAATAATAATACCATGCCTATTTTCCAAATGTCATCCAAATCCATTTTATCATGTTATTCTTTCCCTCTATATCTTTCTGTCTCTGTCTATCCATCAGCTGAAGTGGATTCAGGAGGCCTGGGTTGCTGTGGCTGGTTTCTTGTCATCCTTTCAGGTCTGTTTACCGGCATCCTATTTCCCTTCACCATCTGGTTCTGCATAAAGGTAAGTGAGACAGAGAGAAACACGCATATAATTAGATTTAGAAGAACCGGCGTTCCCAACGTCAACCATGAAGTGTTTAGAGACCACTTGGCTGTTATGTGTAATGATTCTCAGAGCATTTTCCCCTCCATAGCTGTTGCTAAGTAATTATTCATTATCTTTATTATTCATGATTCTGCTTTCTGAAAGCATACAAAACCTACGAAAATGCCCAGATAAAGTAGATAACCTTTATGACCAAAAGCATGTGGACACCAATACTAATTATTGAGTTCAGGTATTTCAGCCACACCCATTGCTCAAAGGTTCATAAATTCCAGCACATGGCCATGAAACCTCCATAGACAAATATTGTCAGTGCAATATGTGCTACTGAAGTGGTCTGTGATTTAAAACGTGGCACTGTCATAGTGCCACGTTTTACACACAGAGTGGTTGACCAGGCAAACTCACAGAGTGGTTGACCAGGCAAACTCACAGAACAAGGCCACTGAGTACTAAAGTGTAAAGTGCATAAAAATCACTTATCATCTATTGCATCAGTCACCCTGGAGAGTCAGACTGCTTCTGGAGGCAACATCAACACAAGAACTGTGAGTTGGGATCTATACAAAATGGGTTTCCATGGCCGAGCGGCTGAACACAAGCCTCACACAACAAGCTCAATGCCAAGGATGGGCTGGAGTGGTGTAAAGAACATCCGCTACTGGACTCTGGGGTGTTGGAAAGGTGTTCTCTGGAGTGGTGTAAAGAACATCCACTACTGGACTCTAAAGTGGTGGAAACGTTTTCTCTGGAGTGGTGTAAAGAACATCCACTACTGGACTCTAAAGTGGTGGAAACGTTTTCTCTGGAGTGGTGTAAAGAACATCCGCTAATGGACTCTGGAGTGATGGAAACTTGTTCTCTGGAGTGGTGAATCATGCTTCACTATCTATCAGTCTGATGGATGAATCATATTGTGGTGGATGCCTGGAGAACACTACCTACTGGAATGCATAGTGCCTACTGTACAGTTTGCTGGGGGAGGGGTAATGGTCTGGGGCTGTGTTTCAGGGTTTGGGCTAGGCCCCTTAGTTCCTGTGAAAGGTCATCTTAATGCTATGATACAGGATACAAAGTCATTTTAGACAACTGGGTGCTTCCAACATAGTGGCAACTGTTTGTGGACGGCCCTTTACTGTTAGGCCATCTCATCCATCCAACATCAATCCCTGACCACACAAATGCTCTTTTGGCTGATTGGACAGAAATTCCCACAGAGACACTTCTTTTGGAAAGGCAACTGTTGTAACTGTAAAGTGGAGTGTTAATGCCTAGGGGTTTGGAACGGGATGTCTAACATGCTCATAGGTTTGATGGTCGGAAGTCCACATACGTTTGGTCATATGGTGTATGTGGTTTCCTTAAACTAAATCACAGTTTAGACTTGGATATGATGCCCTGAATGTTAATCTAAAAACACATCTGTTCATTTAGCTGCTTAGTTCTTTTCCATGAACATCTGTGATGACACGATGTGAAGACTAGCTGCCATTGGTAGTTTACCCGTAAAAGCCAACAAGAGGGTAAAAGCAGGACATTTGCCCAATCGATGCTTAGTGGTATGAGTTTGGTTTTAACTCTGTATTATGTCTTGTAGATACTTCGGTAGTATGAGTTGGGTTTTAACTCTGTAATATGTCTTGTAGATACTTCGGTAGTATGAGTTGGGTTTTTACTCTGTAATATGTCTTGTAGATACTTCGGTAGTATGAGTTGGGTTTTAACTCCATAAGTCGTGTTGATAGTTTAGCGGTACGTCTTGGGTTCAAAATCTGTGTGATGTCTTGTAAATAATTTAGTGGTAAAAGTTGTTTTTTAACTTTGTACTATGTTCTGTAGATAGTTTTGAGGTACGAGTTGGGTTTTAACTCTGTTATGTTTCGTAGGTAGTTTAGTAGAGTAGTAAAGATAAGTAGTATGAATATTGTATTGTGTTGTATTACAGATAGTTCAGGAGTATGAATATTGTATTGTGTTGTATTACAGATAGTTCAGGAGTATGAATATTGTATTGTGTTGTATTACAGATAGTTCAGGAGTATGAACGGGCTGTCATCTTCAGACTGGGCCGGATTACAGACCGGAAGGCCAAGGGACCTGGTAAGAGACCAGACACTGCATATGTGCATGTATTCAATCTATATTGTTCTATATCTATAAACTGTGTTCCAGTTATCTTCTTTGTGTATGTGGGTGTGTGTGCATGTATTCAATCTATATTTTCTATATCTATACTAAACTTTCTTCCAGTTATCTTCTTTGTGTATGTGGGTGTATATGCATGTATTCAATCTATATTGTTCTATATCTATAATAAACTGTCTTCCAGGTATCTTCTTTGTGTATGTGGGTGTGTGTGCGTGTATTCAATCTATATTGTTCTATATCTATAATAAACCAGGTATCTTCTTTGTGTATGTGGATGTGTGCATGTATTCAATCTATATTGTTCTATATCTATAATAAACCAGGTATCTTCTTTGTGCTACCGTGCACCGACTCCTTTGTAAAAGTGGACCTGAGAACCGTGTCATTTGACATCCCTCCTCAGGAGGTAAGGACACTAGCCAGGAAGGACATCCATTTTGTGCCAGTCAATCTATAAGTACAATAACATTACTATTGTTTTGTTGTAAACACCATCATTGTGGGCTTTCTCGCTTCTTTAATCTCTCTCCCTCTTTGTTTGTGTGTGTGTTATAGATCCTGACTAAGGACTCAGTGACGGTGTGTGTTGATGGGGTCGTGTACTTCCGGGTCAGCGATCCCATCTCCTCCGTGGCCAATGTGTCCGACTCTGACTACGCAACCCGACTCCTGGCCCAGACCACCTTGAGGAACGTCCTGGGAACCAAGAACCTGGCAGAGCTGCTGTCAGACCGTGAGGGAATCTCACACAGCATGCAGGTACAGAACGATAGAAATCTAGAACAGTAGAACCCTAGACACCTACAAGTGAAATAGGGTTATCTAATGCAGTATGAGGGTGTAATAATGCGTTACAGTAATATATGTCCCCTTCCTGTAGGCCAGTTTGGATGAGGGTTTTGTAATGTGTTACTATAATATATGTCCCCTTCCTGTAGGCCAGTCTAGATGAGGGTGTAATAATGTGTTACTATAATATATGTCCCCTTCCTGTAGGCCAGTCTGGATGAGGGTGTAATAATGTGTTACAGTAATAAATGTCCCCTTCCTGTAGGCCAGTCTGGATGGGTTGTAATAGGGTTTTGTTATAATGTGTTACTGTAATATAGGTCCCCTTCCTGTAGGCCAGTCTGGATGGGTTGTAATAGGGTTTTGTTATAATGTGTTACAGTAATATATGTCCCCTTCCTGTAGGCCAGTCTAGATGAGGCTACTGACCCGTGGGGCATCAAAGTGGAACGTGTGGAGATTAAGGATGTGAAGCTGCCCCAACAGTTGCAGAGAGCCATGGCAGCAGAAGCAGAGGCCAGCCGAGAGGCCAGAGCTAAGGTGGACACACCCACACACACACACACACACACACACACACACACACACACACACACACACACACACACACATCTTGGTGAAGGTGGCCAGGAAACAGCTCTTCTTCCTACACTGATTAAGGAGATTTGGCTTAGATTCCAGGACACTCACCAACTTCTACAGATGCACTATTGAGAGTATATTGTCAGGCTGTGTCACCGCCTGGTATGGCAGCTGCACCGCACTCGATCATAAAACACTTCAGAGGGTGATTAAAACAGCAGAGCGCATCACAAGGTCTGACCTGCCAGGATCTCTACACAGAGTGGTGTAGGAGGAGGAGCAAACTAATCATTACAGATCCCAGCCACCCATGCCATGGACTGTTTATCAAGCTGCCATCAGGCAGAAGATACAGGAGTATTCAGTCTAAATCTAACAGGGTGCAGGACAGTTCCTTTCTATAGGCTGTAAGGCGGATCAATTCAGGAACCCCTCTTCCCTTCCATCCATAGTCCCATGCACACCTGTCACTTTATATGATGCTCATCTGCCAGTCATATCATGCACACCTGTCACTTTTACATTTCACTATGATTGTACAGTTGTATAGTTATTATTATTGATGCGTGTTTTGTATAGTGTTATTATTGGTTGATTGTGTTACCTTCTTATCTTTATTTGATCATTTCTGTTACTTTCTTTAACTTTTAACTGCAATGTCATGAGTAGGAAAACCAAGCATTTCATTGCCATAACAAATAAACCTTTTGATCTTTTGAACTTTGAACACATACAGACACAGAGGCCAGGGATAAGGTGAAAACACACAAATGGTCCAGGGATATGCTGAGGACACAAATTAAAGGAAAAAGATACAATTAAGCAATGTACATCCCATCATACTCTGTGGCTTGTATACAAATTCTGAGTAAGCCCAGATGACTTGGATTTTGGATCAAAATGACTAGAGAAAATAATGTTAGCTGTCCACCCCAACATCAAAACACAAAATGTGGGAATATCTTTTGGAAGAACAGTGTTCTTTCCCTCCAGTAGAGCTCCGGAGACTTTATAGTTGGGCACTTAGAATATGTTCTGGCAGCTTAGGACCCAAGATCTTAACGAGACGCTTTATGATGGTTTTCCTTTAATTTATCACCTGCAAGCACCCACAAACAGGTGCGGCTGAAGATTATTGATGACTGTAGCTTCAGTAATTCTAGCAAGCTCGTTAACGTTATAAAAATGCTGCAAAGTCATCTTGGTCATGTGGAAATTACGTCAAAAAGAGCATGTTTAAAATGTAACACTTTTTAGCGCTCAGCTCAGCGTGCCCTTTTGGTTGTTTTCAAACTTGAAGGAATGGGAGAACGCAGGATCCATGGACACAGACTATATTTGTTTCCGTATTTCTTAAAGAACTTTTCTCATAACAACTGTCCATTTGTGTAACTATTTCATACCCCTTCTGTAACTTGTCTCTCTTCTCTAGGTGATAGCAGCAGAGGGGGAGATGAACGCCTCCCGAGCCCTGAAGGAGGCCTCTCTAGTCATCTCAGAGTCTCCGTCTGGTCTCCAGCTGCGTTACCTCCAGACTCTCACCACCATCGCTGCAGAGAAGAACTCCACCATCATCTTCCCTCTGCCCATGGACATGATGATCCACTTCATGAAGAAGTGATGTCATCAACCACTTCATGAAGAAGTGAAGTCATCCGCCACTTCATGAAGAAGTGATGTCATCAAAACTCAACCATGCAAATTTCAATCAGTTTGATATGATTTTTCTATTCAATAATCTTTCTGACAATTTTATTTCATTTAAATGTACATGTTGCAACATTTTGTAAGGCCTCCCATTAATGAAGAAAATCAGACATGTCAGCATAATATTATTTTTCTTCAATAAAATACTTGAATATTCGACATGCTTTAAAAATAAACTATTATTTCCTTCTGAAAACATTGAAGAATCCAGTATGTTTGGCTTAGTTTACATGGACTTTCCAATATATTATTGAATATATGCAGTATATATTATATTCAGGTTGCACATCCAGCTTCTGCAGGATGGCACATCCATACATGCCGTTGCAAAAAGGTTTGCTGTGTCTCCCAGTCTCAAGAGCGTGGAGTAGATATCAGGAGACGGGCCGTTACACGAGGATGGCTGGACAGGGCTGTAGAAGGGGATCAACCCAGCAGCTGTACCAGTCTCTACTCCTTTGTGTGTGGAGGATCTGGAGGAGCACTGCCAGAGCCCTACAAAATGACCTCCAATGGATTGCTGGTGTGCATGTTTCTGAAAGATACTCCATGAGGGTTGCAGGAGGGCCCGACGTCCTCGTCTGGGATCTGTGCTCACAGTCCAGTCCTGTGCAGCTCAATTGGCATTCGCCAGAGAACAACCAGAATTGGCAGGTCCGACTTCGTCGCCCCGGTCTTTTCACAGATGAGAGCAAGTTCCCACTGAGAACATGTGACTGTGGTGAAAGAGTCTGGAGACGCCGTGGTGAACCGTATGTTGCCTGCGGCCTCATCCAGCATGACCAGTTTGGAAGTGGGTCAATGATGGTTTGGGGGAGCATATGATTGCAAATGTTAACTTTTTTTTGGTGTGAGTTTGAATCCAGTCTTCAGCCGATTGGTGATTTTGATTTCCACTGACCGTTGTTACATCATTTTGTTCTCAACAAATTACACAGTTTTGATCTTTAATACATTTGGTTAATCAAGATTCGATGTGTTATTTGAGTGTTCCCTATGATTTTTTGAGGAGTGTTTAGGGTTCAATATCTCAATGTAACATCACTTTCAAAAATGATTCCCTCAAATCATGATGACAATCCATTGATTGTTTATAAAATTACTATTTATAAAATTGACTTGTAGAATTATCATTTGAACAGTCTTGGAGACAATAAACAAAACATGACTACATTGATATTTGAGATCTCATTTGCTCTTCAATACATGGAGTGATGTTATAATTTGTGCATTTTGTTGTGAAAATATAAACCTCACTTCTGGCCAGTTCTTTGTGAAACACTTCTAACTGAATTACAACCCTGAATCAGAAAACGTTACGACATGGTGTAAAATGGAAAAAACTCTAATTGCGATGATGTGCAGATTATTTAAACCCTATATTCAATATAAAATAGTACAAAGGCAACATATCAGATGTTGAAACTGAGATATTTAATTGTTTCTGGAAAAATCTATATGGCCACTTTGATTTTGATGCTTGCAACAAGTTTCATAAAAGCAGCAACAGGGGCAACTGTTGCAACTAAAGACTGAATAATACCTGGTGAAACAAATGTACTTAGAATTAATTGGCAACTGGTCAGTAACATGACTGGGTATAAAAGGAACATCCCAAAGAGAGCCTTTCAGAAGTAAAGATGGTTAGGGGTTCACCGCTCTGGGGAAAGGGTGGTGATATGTTCACCAATTCTTTTTGTGAATCATGGACGTCGCGTCCTTTAGACTAAAGAGGAGAGGGATCATCCAGCTAGTTATCAGCACACAGTTCAAAAGCCAGCATCCGTGATGGTATGGGGGTGCATCAGTGCACATTGCATGGGTGACTTCCACATCTGTGACGAAACCATTCATTCTTAACAAAACATTTTGACATTTTGAAAATATGACTGATCATGCAAACTGTCCTTTATTTTAGGATTGTGGTCATAGGAATCTCTTTATCATCACATCGTTGTTTGGCTCCTTTTCAAATCATAATGATAACAGAAGTCCCACATATGGCGCTGATCAAAGGTTTACATACCCTTGAATCTTTGGCCCTGTTACAGACACACAAGGTGACACATACAGGTGACCATTTTAATTAAAGATACATATCCCATACCTGTGGCTTAAAATTGCAATTAGTGTTTGTGTATAATTCATTTGTTAATTATATAATAATTATAAATAGTTTGTTAGCTCTCACATGGATGCCCTGAGTAGGCTAGATACTGAGCCATGGGGAGCAGAAAAGAACTGTCAAAAGACCTCTATAACAAGGTAATGGAACTTTGGAAAAGGATATAAAAAGATATCCAAAGCCTTGCAAATGCAAGTCCAGTGCTGTTCAATCACTTATTAATTGGAATATTCTGGTATCTCTTCATACAAAACCAAGGTTAGGTAGACCGAGAAAGTTTTCAGGCAAATGTGCCAGAAGATTTGTTTGGTAAGTTGAAAAAGTATTTGTTGTATGGTCGAGTTGCCAGAAAGAAGCCTTTACTGTGCCAATGTCACAAAAATGCATCCTGCACAGAGCCAAGCCTGATTCCAGCCTTGCTGAAGGATCCCCAGATCATCACCAATCCTTCTCTAAATTTTACAGTGGGTGGGAGACACTGTGGCTTGTAGGCCTCTCCAGGTCTCTGTCTAAACATTACACGACCTGGTGTTGGGCAAAGCTGTTAATTTGACATTTATCTATGGTCCAATCCTTATGGTTTTTGCAAACTTCAGCCTGACTCTTCTTTGCTTCTCATTAATGAAGGGCATTTTTCTAGCTAGCCCTGCCCCAAGGAGCCTGTTTCGAACCATCCTCGCCATGCACTTCACCCCAGCTGCTGTTGCTATTCTTTTTGTTGGTCACTTGATGTCATCCTGCGGTTGTTGAGTGACATTCAAATGAGTTGACGGTCATCTCGGTCAGTGGACTGTCATTTTCACCCTCTGCCAGTCTGTAACTTTGTTTTCCGCAATGTCTGTTGCTTGACTTTGTTCTTATGAACCGCCGTCTTTGAAATTTTCAGAATAGAAGCAACCTGACGCTCACAGTATCCCTCTGCCAGTAAAGCCAGAATTTAACCTTTCTTTTCCTCACTCATAGCTTTTCTTTTCAACTCTGTTGTCATACTGTTATTTTTTATTCAAATTACCTTTGAGGAACTACTTGCACTGTTTGTGCCATCCAGCTGGTCCAATTTCAAGAGGATAGTGATGACCACAGCAGTGTTTTTTATACTTTTCCTTGTTAAATTTGATTTGGTTCAGGTAATCACCTAATCAGTATCTCGTTAAGTAAAATGAGGTGTGCCTGTATTGGAATTTAACAGATACTCGAATGGAATGGCTGCCATACATGTGGAGATGCTGATTTAAGAAACATTTTGAGTTTGTTTTTTAGAACTGTATGCTACCATCCAGACAACACCTGTATCAGGGAAGGCTTTCTTTGTTTCAGCAGGACGATGCCAAAACACATTCTGCATGTATTACAGCAGCATGGCTCCGTAGTAAATGAGTCCGGGTGCTAAACTGGCCTGCCTGCAGACCAGACCAGTCACCCACTGAGAACATTTGGCTCATTATGAAAAGAAGAATATGGCAAAGGAGAGAGTTGTAGAAATCAAACATGATGCATACCAGCTAGTGTCCTCCCAGGTTGTTTAAGGCACCTCTTTAACCTGTGATTATTAACCTGCTGTCATTAACCATGGCTACTCAGTGATGTTGTTCTTAGCCAATGAGTGGCAGAACTTTGGTCAGTGTCATAATAATGATGAGGTAAAATGACCTACTGTAAAGTCTATCAATAATATAAATAGGATTCTAGGACTCTGGTCTACTGTTGGCCACTATCTAGAGAATAGTGTATTAGGGCTTTGGTCAAATGTAGTGTGCCATATAGGGAATAGTGTGTAAGTTGGCCACTATTTAGGGAATAGTGTGTTAGCTCTCTGGTCTAAAGTAGTGTGTTAGGGCTCTGGTCTAATGTAGTGTGCTGTATAGGGAATAGTGTGTTAGGGCTCTGGTCTAAAGTAGTGTGTTAGGGCTCTGGTCTACAGTAGTGTGCTGTATAGGGAATAGTGTGTTAAGGCTCTGGTCTAAAGTAGTGTACTATGTAGGAAATAGGGTGTTAGGGCTCTGGTCTAAAGTAGTGTGCTGTATAGGGAATAAAGTGTTAGGGCTCTGGTCTAAAGTAGTGTGTTAGGGCTCTGGTCTAAAGTAGTGTGCTATGTAGGAAATAGGGTGTTAGGGCTCTAGTCTAAAGTAGTGTGCTGTATAGGGAATAGGCTTTTAGGGCTCTGGTCTAAAGTAGTGTGCTATATAGGTAATAGGCTTTTAGGGCTCTGATCTAAAGTAGTGTGCTATATAGGGAATAGGCTTTTAGGGTTCTGGTCTAAAGTAGTGTGCTATGTAGGAAATAGGGTGTTAGTTGGCCACTATTTAGGGAATAGACTTTTATGGCTCTGGTCTAAAGTACTGTGCTATATAGGTAATAGGGTTCTGGCTGTGACATAACCTGTGTGTATGGAACATAGAATGAGTCATTCTCAGGTTCAACCAGGGTTTTCTCTGACTCACTGATACAGTTGTACACATACTCACAGTGACGCAATTTTAAAATGTTTCCATGACAAGCCGGTTACATGTTTTGTTCTGCTAGTGTTTCCACATACAATATATGTCTCATAGCATCTTTAGCAGGACTCTCAAACCTATAGAAAGAAACTTAAACCATTAAAAACATTATTTACACTTTCTAGCTTTCAGTCAGGCAAATTTTTCTCTTCCCCACTTCTCTGCACAACAAAGTAGTACAATACATTGTCTGTAAACATACACTAATCTTCCGAAGTTTGGGGTCACTTCACAATTTTCTAACTTTTTAAACAAAACAAAAAAGTTGTCCATTTAAATAACATCAAATAGATCAGAAATACAGTGTAGACATTGATAATGTTGTAAATGACCGTTGTAGCTGGAAACACCTGATTTCTAATGGAAATCTAAGTAGGCGTACAGAGGCCCGTTATCAGCGTTCCAGTGACACATTGTGTTTGCTGATCCACACGTGTCAGGCTGAAAGGTCCCTGGACAAAGTGTCAGGGCTGGTTCCGGTGGCACTGCCTGGTGGCCCGTGTAAGTGGTAGCAAGTCAAAGGGCCACACCTGCTGCCCCTCCCTGACTGAGGAGACAAGAGGAAGCGCTCCAGAGGAGGTGGGGAGGAGGTGGAGAGGGAACCCCAACATATGACCTGATTTTTCTTGGGTTGTATATTCAGATGTATGTACCTGTAAAACTAAGTTCACACTCTAATTGGGAGTCGAGATTTTGTTTCAAGTTTGTTAATTTGGGATTGACAGAACCTATTTTGGTAACCTTGAATGAATGCACTGGCCAGTGACCTTGGGAACCAACGCTCTTGACCTCAAGTGTCTTTACACCAGCCGAGCCATGAACTGTATCTGCTGAAATGTGCCCCATTTGACCAAAACCACTTGCTTTCAGGCTTGGAATTTCATGGCGGTATGATTGGGAATCTACTCATAGATTATGAACACAAAACAACAAGCAGTTTTGCTAATTACAGAATTAACCTTTAATTAGTCCTTCATCTCTTGTTGTGTTGCTGCCTAAAAATGTTAATAATAGCTCTCACATTATAAATCTCTTTAGTTGACAGATCTATAG
>JACXGJ010006324.1:14512-35008 GCA_016801105.1 Esox niger
CCTACTGTTCACACATGGGGTTACAACCTTATAGCTCCACCTACTGTTCACACATGGGGTTACAACCTTATAGCTCCACCTACTATTCACACATCGGGTTACAACCTTATAGCTCCACCTACTGTCAACACACAGATTTCCAACCTTGTGTTTCCACATTAAAGGCGTTGCTAGGATTACAATCCATTCGGGGCTTAGCCCACCCTCCAACCCGGCCCGGGACAGGAAGTAAGGGGGTTTTGAATGTACGTGCAAATGATTTGTATGTACACACTAGCACCCTACACGTCTACTTTCTAATAATGCACGATCGGAAATATAGATGAATAGATCAGGGGCTATTTTTATATTATTATTTTTTTGGTTGAGATCCGGGGCAATTCATAAAAGATGCCCAGGTCTAATGACACCACTGTTCCGCATACTGTTCACACATTACTTTACAACCTTATGGCGCCATTTACTGTTCACACACGGTGTTACAACCTCATTGCTCCTACTGTTCACACACGGCGTTACAATCTCATTGATCCTGTTCACACACGGCGTTACAACCTCATTGCTCCTACTGTTCACACACGGCGTTACAACCTCATTGCTCCTACTGTTCACACACGGCGTTACAACTTTATGGCTCCATCCACTGTTCACACACAGCATTTTTGCTGCCTATTTCTGATTCTACTCTCAAAATTTCTTATTTGCTAGGCATTTATATTCTCTCGCTGTTTCTATCATCTGCTTTTTTTTGTCTATACAATGCATTATAATTGTAATACATTCTTATGAGCTGAAAACACCATTACAATTGCACTGCATTCTGCCATTTCATCCTGACCATTGACATAGCAAATCCATGCAAGAGCTCTGAAAGATGCCGTATTTCTTGGCCACAGATCTTTTTTTCTGTGGTGCAACAAATATAATTAGCTAATCCACGCTGTTATCTCACCAAGGATATGTGTTCAAACATATTTGATACTTCAAAATCAGATATTTCCAGTGTCCAGTGGAAAATCTGGGAATACCTTCATAACATACATTTCTGGGAGACATTTACTACAGGATCCAAGGAAGTAGCGGCAATGTGAGGCAGTTAGCGCCTCACCGATTGTTAAAAAATTACAGAAGTTTTCATTCACATGTTACAGTGACTCAGCTTTCATGTTGAATTCATAAAAATAGAATTCAGATCTGTTGTGGTGCTGTTAATTGAGCAATATTCAAATCGATATATAATTAAAATCGATAATATAATTCACAAATAATACATTAAAATGAAATCACTCGAAACTTATAAAAGGAATCAGCAGGTAAAATGAATTCCGATGTTAAATGATACGATTGAATAGTATCCTTGTCCATCTGTTCATACTTCTGACCTGGATAAGGTTTTATAGATTCTGGACTAAACCCAAAGGCATTTATTAATTATTACAATCGGTGCCTGAAACAGTCTTGTGACCATAATATTGTCGAGCCACTCTGGGGATATCTCCACCGTGTGGTTCATGCAAGACAACCAAAGACTTTGCATAATCTGGAGGCATGTTGCCAAGACAAATAGGCAGCAATACTACCTGCAAGAATATGGCGTCTAATAGACAACTATTACAAAAGACTGCAGGCTGTCACTGATGGGGGCAATACTCAGTATTAAGAACTAAGGGTATGCAGACTTTTGAACAGGAGTTCTTTGTTGCCATGTTATGTTTATTATTGTTCCATTCAGTTATGACCTACAAAATGTGAATCCCATAAGAAATAAGACATGTATTGCCTGCTCACTCATGTTTTCTTTACAAATAGTACATATATTATCAATTCTCCAAGGGTATGCAAACTTTTTAGCACATCTGTAAATGTCCATTATAAGGGTTGTGGTTTTTAAAACAAAAAATACAAAAATGTACTATTTAAAATATGTCGACTCCAACATGCTCTCCGAGCTGTCACACATTCCAGAACAGTAGATCAGATCTATTAGTGTTGGTGACATCATTCCTTCACTTCTTTGTAACGTCCATGGACAGAGAGAAGATGATGGTGGAGTTCTTCTCTGCAGCGATGGTGGTGAGAGTCTGGAGACCAGACGGAGACTCTGAGATCAATAGATCTGTATGTTTTATCAAGGAGGTGTCCATCTCCATCTTCACTGCTCTCCTAAAGGGAAGCGAGAGCAGAAAAGAGGGGGATAAGATATATTTTTTTAAATGTCTTTAACCTATAATGTCAGTCTTGGGGAGGGTTTACAGTATTGTAGCGACCTTGGATTGGCCACTACTTGCCCCTTCAGGAGGCATTTCTATATTTGGAGCAGTGGGTAGTGCGCTTGCCTGGGGAGCCAAAGGTTGCTGGTTCGAGACACGGCCTGCCAGATGCTGCAGTATTTATTAAGTCCTAGGGAGGGTCATTTACTTTGATAATCGATTACATATTAGTAGTCTGTCTGTCAGACGTTTGGAATGTATGCAATTGAGTAGCGTAAAATCTTTTCATTGGCTATTTGATCAATCCCTCTTAATGTTTGGCGTATCCAAATTGAGGTTAAAGTGCAATACATAGTGGGTAAAAGGCTTGAAATAGCTGAAAACAAACCTGCATGGCATTACATACATACAGAAGGAATACAGCTGTTCTCTACTCAAAAATGTAGGAGTTTCTTTGCAATCTCTGTTCACTGCTGACTGTCTTGAAATATTTAACAGACATTCAGAGTCAAAGGGAGATGATCTGTTTGAGAACAATTTGAGCATAACAAACCCCCTGTTGGAGTGGCTGCTACCGAATGAATGTAGAGGACAGTCCATGTGGATGAGACTATCAGGATGAATGTAGAGGACAGTCCATGTGGACGATGAGACTATCAGTATGAATGTAGAGGACAGTCCATGTGGACGATTAGACTATCAGTATGAATGTAGAGGACAGTCCAATGTGGACGATCAGACTATCAGTATGAATGTAGAGGACAGTCCATGTGGACGATTAGACTATCAGTATGAATGTAGAGGACAGTCCATGTGGACGATTAGACTATCAGTATGAATGTAGAGGACAGTCCATGTGGACGATTAGACTATCAGTATGAATGTAGAGGACAGTCCATGTGGACGATTAGACTATCAGGATGACTGTGTGTTTGTCTCTTCACCTTAGATCTGGCCTCTGTGTATGGGTGTGTGTGTGTGTGTGTGTGTGTCTTCACCTTAGCTCTGGCCTCTGTGTGTGTATGGGTGTGTGTGTGTGTGTGTGTCTTCACCTTAGCTCTGGCCTCTGTGTGTGTATGGGTGTGTGTGTGTGTGTATGTGTGTCTCTTCACCTTAGCTCTGGCCTCTGTGTGTGTTTGGGTGTGTTTGTGTGTGTGTCTCTGCACCTTAGCTCTGGCCCCTCAGCTGGCTTTAGCCTCTGTTGCCATGGCTCTCTGCAGCTGTTGGGGCAGTTTCACATCCTTAATCTCCACACGTTCCACCTTGATACCCCACAGGTCAGAAGCCTCATCCAGGTTAGACTAGAGGAAGAGAACAGAAAATTACATGAAAACTGTACTACAACACCTCATCCAGACTGGCTATAGAATGACAACAGAAAAGTACAGGTTGATACCACTTATCCATGTAGGACTACAGGGTGTTCAGTACCTATAAAACATAGCAACATAGCAAAACATCTTACCTGATTAAATGTCATCAAGCCTTTTGTAATAATGTATTTCAGTGGTTCAGATGATCATTTCGGTAGGACAAGATACCAATTCATTCTTGATTTATGTATTTTGTCCACATTGTACAGTTGTGCTAATAAATGTGCATACCCATGGAGAATTTAGAATATATGTACCATTTGTAAGTAAAACATGCGTGAGCAGACAAAATACATATTTTATTTCTTATGATATTCATTATCTACTGTAGATCATAACAGAATGGGACAATCATAAAACAAAACATTTTTCCACTTCATAATAAGTGATTGAACAGTACTGACTGGCATTGGCAAGGCTTTGGATATTTATATATATATAATTTACAATCTTTATAAAGTTCCATTACATTGTTATGTTGGTCTTTGGACAGTTGTTTTCTGCTCCCCATGGCTCAGTATCTAGCCTGCTCAGTACATCCACGTGAGGTCTAACAAACTCATTGACTATTTATACACAGACACTAATTGCAATTTAAAAAGCCACAGGTGTGGGAATTTCACCTTTAATTGCCATTTTCACATCTATGTGTCACCTTGTGTGTCTGTAACAAGGCCAAACATTCAAGGATATGTGAACTTTTGATCAGGGCCATGTGGTTGATTTCTGTTATCATTATGATATAAAAATAAACCAAACATCTATGTGATAATAAATGGCTTCTTATGATCACTATCCTTAAATAAAATACAGTTATTTTGCATGATCAGTCATATTTTTTAAATCAATGCCAAAATGTCACAATTTTGCCAGAGTTTGCACTTATGAGCACAACTGTATGTTCATGTCACCATTCAACTGAGTTAAAATTACTTTGACCATCTCCACGTCTTGTTGCGAGCTATGCCATCATCATTGACAGGACTTAGCAATTAGTCACTTATAAACCTGAAACACTCACGACGGCAGGTAAGGATCAAAACGCGGACTAGGGAGGGGCAGGGAAGTGATAGACAGTGCAGTCGAGAGCGAGCAATCAGGCGTCTCTTGTACCCGTAACGAAGGCACAGGCGGGAAGCAGACAGAGTAGTGGGGGACGGGCAAGTGGTCATAACGCGATCGGTCGGCAACGGGACAGTCAGGGAGCAGGCAGAGAAGTCGGGGACAGGCAGGCGATCAGAACTCCGGCAGAAAGCAGAGGTGCAGACAGAATAGTCCGGAACGGGCAATCGGTCGGTCGGTCGGTCGGTACACAGGGAGTCGGGACGAGCGTTTTTACAGTGCGAGATGTGGAACGCAAGCATTAACCATTGATCCGGCAGGGAGTTGTATATATACAGCGATTGATTAGGGGAGTGGGAACAGGTGCGCGTTAGCGGGGGCGGACGCGTGACAACAAATCTCTAACAGCATTTCAATTTTTATGTTTGGTATTCGTTTAAAAAAAACTCCGTTTGTAAAAATACTCAAAGCTATATATATGAAAATCGGAATGGAGCTACCAGGTTGAGGGCATGTTACAATAAATCAGTTATCAAGGGTTTGATCAATATCCATTTTGTTCGAACAACCGCAGGATCTTTGTTCAGAGAGACCTTTCAAACTTCCCGCTCAGAGATTTGATCTAGCAACCTGTTGATTACTGGCCCGATACTTTAACTAACAGGATACCCAGCTACCCCAAAAACTTGTAAGAGGGTTCTGGTTTCTGGGGTTCTACAGTTTTTCTATTTTATATTCTAATGTTATAGCAGGTGACATGTTCCTGTACCTGCATGCTGTCTGAGATGTTCTCGTGATCTGACAGCAGGTCAGCATGGTTCCTGGTTCCCATGGTGTGAGGCAGGAAGCGGACTGAACTGTCTCTGTTGGATGCGTCGGTTCCCGGGATGATGGGGTCATTGACCCGGAAGTACAGCATCCCGTCAGCAGACACTGTCACTGAGTCCTTAGTGAATAGGATATCTGCCAGGAAGAGAGAGATGGAAAAAAATGAGAGAAGGGGGTAGTAAATACAAAAACAGAGAAGAGAGAGAAAGAAAAGGAAAATTAGTGGTAGGAAGAGTCAATAAATAAACACACACACAAACAAATGAACACACACAAATACATGTGTTTTCTTTTACCTGGTCTTTTACATTTCCTGCTTGTGATGTGGCCTAGTTTGAGTATGACCACCATCTACAACAAAACACCCTCAGAGTTAAAATAAGTCTTACACTGCTAAACAATCTACAACACAATATGAAGTTATAAAAAGACTCAAACTGCTAAACTATCAATAACACAACATAATATAGTTAAAAAAGACTCAAACTGCTTATCTACACACTGAACATATTTCCTTGAGTAGTTTTTAATAACAGTAATTTCTTGTATCTTGGTTGAGCTTTTTTGAGAAGTTCAACCTCAAAACATCAGCACCAAGCATGTTTTCTGTGTTTACAGAGCTTCAGGTTAAACGAATCGATGGACAGTGTGATCACTGTGTTAATGATGGGTTATGCTGTGTCTCACCTTCACAACGAACCAGATGGCCCAGGAGAAGTTACAGAAGGTCCAGAAACCACACATGACAACAGCAAACCAGCCACAGCAACCCAGGCCCTCTGTACACTGTTCAACTAATGGATACATACATTCACAGAACAAAGTTAAGAAAAAGATCAACAGCAACTGGTAGACATTTATATGATACTCAACACTATGTCTAGCTTAAGAAGCGCGGAAAATGAACACCTGTGTCAAAACACTTACATATAAGATCATTTCTGATCGTGGCTCCTTGTTTCATTCCACTTTTCATTTGATGATCCATTTCCATGTATGCCTCTTGTAGTGAATGAGAGACGGTTTTGTATCTGAAAGATGTGTGTGTATTTGTCAAAGACGCATATCGGAGAGGGTTGTGTGTGTGAGAGAGGTGTGTGTGTGTCCGAGCGATAGGATTAGCAATGTTTATAAAGTAGGCTCTGTCTGGAGAGGGAGTGGCCTAAGCACAAGCAGCAATTGAATATACAGGTACAGTATGAAGAGGGACGGAAGGGCGTGCTTTAAGTTACTGCAATTCTCATATTAAGTAATATTTGTTGTGCACGTCCAGTTCCTATTTATGAAATATTCCTTTACTGTTTTTATTTGTTGGTAACCTTGTTGACAGCATGCTAAAGATGATTAACCCCACATCAGTATGTAGAAGTGTACGAGATGGGTAGTCAACTTTAGCATGCTAAAGATGATTAACCCCACATCAGTATGTAGAAGTGTACGAGATGGGTAGTCAACTTTAGCATGCTAAAGATGATTAACCCCACATCAGTATGTAGAAGTGTACGAGATGGGTAGTCAACTTGCCTCAGACGAACCTTTGAGCCTGAGTAAGAGATCTATACCCAAACTCCCTAAACCCAATTTGTGGAAAACGTCACAAAGAGGAAACTGTGGCTGAGCTGAACATCTGTCAGATCTCTGACATTCCAAACTCATCTCCAGGCTTATGAATACATCATGTGGAAGTGTCTGTGTTCGGTAATCTTTTATGAAGTAGGCATTAAGAATTCTTTGAAAATGTCTGATGCCTGGTGTCAAAGCTTAGAGGGAAAGATGGTTTGACTATCGGGTTCCCAGGGGCGGGTTGGCCAAGAGACCTGAGTTTTAATCTCCCAAGCAAAAAAGTATTGAGAAACTGCAACAAAAAATCTGTTGTGCTTTTGAGCGGTGTCATGATGTTGGAATGCAGATGTGTCTGTTTGTTGGCCTCTGATACATTTAAAAATGGCTAAAGTATTCCAGGTTTCAGATCTAAAGATTTGTGTCAAATAAATATAATATCATGAGCTGAAGCTACATGTCTGTTAATGTTTTATAGAAAATTAGTAGATATCTGTCAGAATAGTTCAGGGGTGATGTGATATTGGAGAGTTCAGGAGACAAAACGAATCTGGGTCCAAGGTTAATGACTGTGCAAAGCTAACCACTGAGTAACTGGATGATTCCTACTGTATATAGTGTAATCATAAGGGGGTGGTCATTAACAAGAGGGTATTTTAGGATTGAAGTAGGATCCTGGTTAGCTCCTCTTCCTGCGATAGACACGACACATGAGTCATTACAGAATAATGAAATACAATAGATGAGAACTTTCCAAGGAAGGAGTTACAAGAGGCTGAAGTTTAACATGGAAAAATATACAAAGGGCCTGTGTTGACAAAACACTTGGAAAAAGGAGACAGCATTTCCCAAGGCCCATATTGAGTTACATCTATCAAACAGCCTCCATGTTTACACAGATACCTATCAGTTTACATAAACATTACAGTTGTAATTACACTTCTAGTGTTTAGAAGGTAAGATAGGAGAGAGACATTAAGTGTTGTAGCTTATCTTGCTTTTTGTGTGTGTTTCTTGAGATGAAATTGGGTGTCATGTAACTATTACTTACAAAACCATTTGATACCTTCAGTTTGTTTTACATTAGGAAGCTGGTGTGTCTGGTAGGATAGCTGGAATGTAATGTGGGGTAGCTGGTGTCTGGTGTGGTAGCTGGTACGTCATGTGGGGTAGCTGTTATGTCTGGTGTGGTAGTTGGTACGTCATGTGGGGTAGCTGGTGTGTCTGCTGTGTAGCTGGTATGTCATGTGGGGTAGCTGGTACGTCATGTGGGGTAGCTGGTACGTCATGTGGGGTAGCTGGTACGTCATGTGGGGTAGCTGGTACGTCATGTGGGGTAGCTGGTACGTCATGTGGGGTAGCTGGAATGTCTTGTGGGGTAGCTGGTGTGTCTGCTGGGGTAGCTGGTGTGTCTGCTGGGGTAGCTGATATGTCTGGTGGGGTAACTGATATTAAATAAACTGTACCTCCCAATGTCCATCATTTAGATAGTAAGTGAATTTTACCGCCCGATGATCATGGTTTAGATCAGTGGTTACTAGGAGCCCTTGGGGTACTTGGCCTCTCCACAGGGGGTACTTGAAAACACTCATGACACTATAGGCTTAGCAGTGAAATTAACATGAGGGGGTACTTCAGGGGTACACCAAGCATCTCCACAGGGGGTACTTGAAAACACTCATGACACTATAGGCTTAGCAGTGAAATTAACATGAGGGGGTACTTCAGGGGTACACCAAGCATCTCCACAGGGGGTACTTGAAAACACTCATGACAATATAGGCTTAGTAGTGAAATTAATATAAGGGGGTACTTCAGGGGTACTCTAAGCCAAACACAATTATGTTGGTGGTACAGAAACTGAAAAAGGTTGGTAACCACTGGTTTAGATTTTGCAGGCACAACTAATAAACCTTCCTTGTGGTTTCCAGTAGAGATTGATGGTGGGTTCTAGGAGAGCACTCCATAACATCTGGGAGATTAATGATGGGTTCTACTAGAGCGTTAAGTGTCATCTGCGAGTTGGATGCTGGGTTCTATTAGAGCACTTTGGATCATCTGGGAGATCGATGCTTTGTTCAGCTAGAGGACTCTCTCATCTGGGAGATGGAGGCTGTGTTCTGTAAATGCTGCAAAATGTTTAATGGAACCCAACCAACACAAAGGTACTACATAACGAAAGATACCATAGGAAAAAAATCCTGAATGTCTTTACCCACCATGAACGTCAGCCCTTATTTTAGCTTTTTTATTTTTCATTTCACAATATGTTGATTGAAGAAATGGAGTATGATGCCTGTGCTTGGAGATGATCCACTTTGTTGTATCAGATATTGAACAGGACGCTGTCCCTGTTCTATCATCCATTGTCCGCTTTCTGTTTCACCACAACTACAAAGCCAATAACATAATTATGGCACGTGACATACAGTATTCATAATCAACGCATGAACTGTTCAATAACAGAGATCACGCAGTCCTCTTATTGTCAGGTTTCTTCACCTGATAATTTACTTATTATTTCACAGAGAAGTCCCATTGGATTTTTCCCTACATTTGCTTAGAACTGGCATCAAGATGTGCCCCGCAGGTAAATACTGGCTGGCCATCATAGACACTTAGTTCAACCCCATGTTGGTTTATTCCACTAATGTATTGGAATCCATAGAGAAGGAACTGCTATGTGGCTGTGTCGTCATGGAAACAGAGATCAGAGGCGGAGCTGAATGAACCCGTTTGGGTTGGTGAACCCTGAGAACTGTGGGTAAATACTGGCTGAAACCATAAACACTTCTTCAGACTCAACCCCTTATTGATATCTTCACAGCATAGTGGACTTGCTGTAATGGAAACAGGGATCACATTTGCATTGAACATGCGGCTTTATAACCCCTTACTTGAAAGAGCGATCATCATAAAAACAATGTTTCCACCCACCCACTGCTTATGCAAACAGCTAAAGACAGGCCAAACGATACAGACTCCCAATCAACTCCTGCCATATAATGAGTAAAATGGAAGATAAAATGGGCACATTACAATCACTCGGTTATTTTTCCTCAAAATGTTGAATATAATCTCCCTGATGTTATGAAGTATTTGTGTGCTGCACACAGCAAGATTTGAGATCCAATCATTAGCACATCCAACTATTAACCCTGACCATGTGAGATCCAACCATTAGCAGATCCAACCATTAATCCTAACAATGTGAGGTCCAACAATTAACCCTAACCCTGTAAGATCCAACCATTAACAGATCCAACAATTAACCCTAACCCTGTAAGATCCAACCATTAACAGATCCAACAATTAACCCTTACCCGTGAGATCCAACCAATAACCCTAACAATGTGAGATCCAACCATTAGCAGATCCAACTATTAGCTAGTCAAGTTCACAACATGTGTACAAAAACAACATTAAACCATTAAACGCAGCTGTACATTTATTATCATAAGTCCAATAAAAGCTACTTTTTTATCCTTCTGAAATTGTAAGATATTACACACTAGATACCAACAAAAACATTTACCATGATTTCAGTAATATGGATTCACTCAATATTTAAACGTTTTATATAATTTGACTATTTTTTAGCATGGTAGACTGATTGAGAAAAGGTTCTCATTTGTAATGGCAACTTGACCAAGATAAACCATAACAGCCAATACAACATCCATTTACACATCAATCCATCAAATGTATTTCATAAAGCCCAGTAATATTGAACTTCAGTGCCTTGGAAAAACTCCTTAAGGCTGAAATTTATGAAGAAATCTAGAGGAACCAGGCTCAGAGGGGTGACCAGTCCTGTTCTGGCTGTGCCAGGTGAACATATTAAGAGTCCAAATTGTAATATTTAATAAATGCATGTGGGCCCAGAGTCTATTTAAACCTAGTCCAGATCAGAGGCATGACCAGATGGACAAGGACAGGGGGAGACAGGGGGAGGGAGGGGGTCAGCAGTGGCAGCTGAAATCGTCAGGTATCGTCTTGATCTGCAACACAACCAGGAGGACTCTGGACAGGAACCACGAGTTTAGTCTGGTACTTCACAGGTGTGGGTCAAGACCTCATGTCCTCCGAAGTTTAAAACAGAAGACTGAACATTTATTCCCTAATCACCCATCACAATAATATAGCAGCGTAAGACCTTGGGGCTGAGACAAAATACATTGACATTTTAGATAATCAAAGTAATGAAAAGGTCTTCTGAAGAGGTAGATCAATACACATAGGTGGCACAGCACAAGTAATGGGACAGTCAAACTTAGTCAAAATGACAACTCAGATGCTGATTGATGCAAGTACACCTTGGCATGGCAGAGACTGGAGCCTAAGATGCCCAAAAGCATCATGAGCAGATGCTAAAATTGAGAAATTAAAATGTGCAATGATCAGGGACAAGTGAAAGGCAGTGAGGGAGATGGGTATTTCCAGATTGTGTTTTGCACATTGTAGTCATGGGAATGGCAGCCAAAGGAGGTATTGGCTTTAGGGATGACCACAGGGGATAACTTGCAGGAGAGCCAACAAGCAGGTTTTGCTATAGTTACAAACATATTTAGGTACTTAGCAGAAGTCCCCAGCTCTTACAGGTATCCTGTACTTGAAAGGCAACCACCCTTAACTTCCGCTATTCTGCCAGTAGCACTAACAATGATGCCATGAAACTTTCAAACTGAGCGCCAATATATTGCATGAGGTATACGTTATTAGGACTGTATATGCAGGCCATTCATTTTCTAAATGCAGATAAAAATCTTTAGGGTCAAATGCATTATTTTAACATTACAGGCTGTCCTCTTAAATACATGGCCTTAAGACATTGTTAGGACAGAAACAGCCATAACATTTTACGAGTACCAAAACTCAGGCTAACTCCAATGCAGACAATGTTTGAAAGCAAACAAACAGTCATTGCTAATAAGTCACAGGTTGTGTCCACACATTTATTAACAGGAGATTGTTGAAAATGCATTTATTCAAGTTTGAAAAGGTAATTTATGTACCAACATTACAGATGAAGAACAAGTGTAATTATGCATAGAGTAAAATAAAGCAAATGTAAACATTTTGATGCAGTACTAGCTTCACTTTTACACCAGATGAGTATTATATAAGTCTTCCACTTCAAAAAACTAGAATTACATTCTGCCAGTAGAGGACTGTATTGGCAACATTGGTCCAGATAGTACAGAAAAGAAACAAGTAGGGACAGATCTGTGAAGTTAGCAGCACTAGCCAGCTTGATGGTCCAGTACTTATATCCTGAAAAACATAACGCTTGTTAGAGTAAAATAACACATTTTCTACTTTGACCAATTAATCGACAGGTGTTCAGAAAACCGAATCTCACCACTATACAATCTGACGGTAATTCCAGCTATTTTCAGTTTAGGATTCATCATCACACCAGGAAGTAAACAATTTAATGGAATTTGATCGAGCAGGGCATCTCAAATGTACACGTCCTCACCTTAAGTGTAATTCAGCAGCTGGGAAATTGCTTGGAGTTTAACATCAGACAAAGAAGCCCTGAAATAAAAACCTCATTAGTTTCACAGAATGGAACAGAAATCAGAGAAAGGTCAAGTGTTGGTGCCTCAGAAAACCGAATGTCACCACTGTACAATCTGCCGGTAATTCCAGCTATTTTCAGTTTAGTGTTCATCATAGCAAAAACAAGCAATAACTCTTGAACTCTAGAGGAAGTCCCTTACCTGAAATATACATGGGAGCCTGTAGGAGGCCTTGTCTTCCAAGGAACACCTGAAAAGAGAAGCAATATGCAATATTAAGACATGCAAAAACCCTTTTTAAAAGGCACGTCTCAAGTCAGCGCCAATCACATTCAGAAAACCGAATATCACCACTATAAAATCTGACGGTAATTCCAGCTATTTTCAGTTTAGGATTCATCACAAGCGAACAGCTACTTCGAGAATGGGAACATCGGAGGTTTACACAAGCGGGGTATTTACCTTTTCAGATGTCGACACCCATCCACCTCATTGGTTCAGTTTCTAACCTGTACAAATTACACAAGTCATGATTACAATGTTTACAGCAAATGCCAGAATAACTTTGATAAGTAGAAGAAAAAATTGCTGGTAAAAAAAATGCAGAACACCAAACAGCAATGTACAGTCTGACGGTAAATCCAGACATTGAGTTTAGGATACATCACTACTAGACAGCTTCCCTGATTAAAGCTAGAGGATAGGATTTCTTAGGGCAACAACTATTAGAGCATTTTGTAATTACGCAGAAAGTCATTCTGCAAGAACATACACTAGAGAATGACATTCCAAATATGAGTTTTGAAAAAATATGCCCCTAACTCAGAGTTCAATGTTATTCTTTACCATGCAAACACTAGCTAAGTGTTCCTGGTTGCTAACTATGTAGAGCTAAACTGCCCTTCCAGTTATTGTAGTGAATTGCTGTAGTAGACATGGGAGGAACAGGCAGTTCATCTTGGTGTCTAGCTGGAACTTCACCACCTATGGCACCTTACACTATAACATTCAGTTAAAACACTCACAAAATAAGCCAGAGGGAGGCCTGCCTCACAGAAGGCAATAGGCAGGAACAGCATTGGCTGGAAAGTAGCAGCATACCATTAGAAACTGGCACCGAAGAGTGTTGCTAAACATCTCTTAAAAGGACCTCATGCTTACATGTTTATAGCAGACAACTTCTACCTAGTGCATCTTTAAGGTAACCTGTAGCAAGGTTATGTAGCCTCACCTTATGACATGAAGCCTCGAAGTCAATAGGCCAGCAGCAGTCCTGTGAAGTCATAGCAGATATGAACATCTATGTAAAAGCAGTATCACGTCACAGACAGGACAACCCTAACAGCGTTCTCAGAAGTATTTGAATTGTAGTCGTCAGTTTTCGGATCAAACTCTTCCTATTCAATGTCCTCATCACTGATAGCTGTTGCACCATGGCTTATTGGGTATCACCAGTGACGGTAGAAGCGGTATAAAGTTAAATTAATAACAGGATTGTTGAGAAAGTGGACTAATCATAACTATTAAGTAAACGATCTTCGCTTACCCACCATGTATAGTTCCAGCTCATACACGTTGCCACAGTGCTGTCCAGGATGAACTGCCAAATTAGCGTTAGTTCCCCCATAGCTAAAAGAAATAAAACATTCGATTATAGTATTAGCTGATACACAAGTATTCTTTATTAGGCCGTCTGCAATTATACATTATTGGCAACATTCTTGTTTTCTGTACATGTCACGTGGATCAGATTGCTAGCACGCTAACAGTTAGGAATCTTCGTCAGTTTCGCATAAGACGGCACTTCCTATGTCGTTATCATCAAATCCACGAAGAACAGTAACATAACACACCTAAAATGGATGCGTAAATATACCACGTTGCATGCTAGCCAACAAAAACTCACCCCCGGCTTCACTTCTTCAATCCGCCACGTGGACAGTTCTGCAAGGCCGCATTGTTTAACACAGCTAAGCCCTGGTTTTAACTTTACAGCGTAAATAATTACATGGCCAAGCGTGCAGCAGTACTCAATAGCCATCAGCTTAACAGGAAATGTCACGAAATTCGCCACACAGAGAGTTGACCTACTTCTGCCACTAAAACCATGACTGCACAAAGAAGGCGAATGTACCAGAGAGAGCGTCTGTAGTCTCAACGGAGCTTTATATACGGCCAGGTGCAGCGTTAGAGAACAATGAGAACTCGGGAAAAACGAGCCGTGACTCGGAAAGTCTTTGGCGTCTTTTATTTTATTACACCTTTATTTAACCAGGTACGTCGACTGAGAACCAAATTCACTTTTTCAATGGCGACTAGGCCAAAGTCATTATATATGAAAGATAACCTTTAGATACACAAGTGCAATCAAAACACAATGTTATAGGCAAGATATGAATTTATAACAGCAACACGTTGGACCATATGAAGTGACAAATGAATAAGATTTATAATTGTTCAACATACTTTGCTGCATACATGAAAGCTGTGTTGCTTTCGGCAGAGGCTGCTATAGCAAAACAACAAGTATAGGCCTTGTTAAACGTCTCTGCGTGTGACTGGCTCAGAGAGCTGTCACTCATGGGGACACCACATCGCAACTACTGGGGTGCAAATTATCAATAACAATCCAGAGAAAATATCTTCCCATTCTGCAATCTGTTTCATTAATTGAAAGATGTTTTAAATATATATATTCTTAACGGGAAAAAAGCTGCAAAGTACTGGGTAGTGCATGTTGTGTAAAGCAGTTTAGATGTCACCTAGTTGTTGAGGTACATACATGGCCAACTTTGACACCTGACTGTACTGTTAAGAGAGTACATTGGAATGCCCCTCCACCACTTATTATGACCAGGAAACGCAGGTATTATCTCATCTGATTCAACACAGGAGCAAATTCTGAATAAATACTCTGCATAGTCAAAGTGGTTTTCAGTGTTTCTCCACCTCGCTCCTGGACACCCCCGTGCACGTTTTGGAGCCCTCCCTGCTCCTGGACACCCCGTGCACGTTTTGGTGCCCTCCCTGCTCCTGGACACCCCGTGCACGTTTTGGAGCCCTCCCTGCTCCTGGACACCCCGTGCACGTTTTGGAGCCCTCCCTGCTCCTGGACACCCCCGTGCATGTTTTAGATTCCTCCCTGCTCCTGGACACCCCCGTGCAAGTTTTGGATCCTTCCCTGCTCCTGGACACCCCCGTGCCCGTTTTGGAGCCCTTCCTGCTCCTGGACACCCCCGTGCACGTTTTGGAGCCCTCCCTGCTCCTGGACACCCCCGTGCACGTTTTGGATCCCTCCCTGCTCCTGGACACCCCCGTGCACGTTTTGGATCCCTCCCTGCTCTGTCACACCTGATTCAAATGATCAGATCATTATCAGATCCTTCATGAGCTACATCAGGAACGATAGGGCAGGGAGAGATCTGAAACATGCAGAGGGCTGAGGGGTGTTCAGGAGCAGGGTTGAGAAATGTTGCTTTAGTCTGATTACTTTCCATGTTTCTTCCTAAGTTTTGATCTAACTAGGGAGTTTTTTCTAGCCACTGTGCATCAATTCTTTTTGTTGTTTGCTCTTTGGAGTTTCTGTAAAAGCACTTTCTGACATACAGAGGTCTATATGAAATAAATGTGATTGTTGGATTGACTCACAGTAACAAAGAAGGATCTCGGTACACTCAGAATCAGTGCAGATTTTGTCCTCGCTTTGTTGATTAATTCCCCAGGGACATACCTTGGTCTGAGTGATGTTAAATGGAAATCAGTCCAAGAGGGGTTTTGCATCTTTATGATAATATGGTGATAACCAATTGAGACCAGCGTGAAAAGCAGTGATGAAAGTGCACCTGGTTGGGGAGTATTCTCATGGGCTCCTGAGAAAACTCATGGGCGTCCTGTATAGACGTTTGGTACATTTCATGGAACCTCCCCAAATTTTACATTTAATTTCATCCAAATTATTTCTGCATTACGATAAAACAGCAACGTCTATATCAGAGAGTACATCAAAGAGTACACTTTCAACTGTTGGAGTTGAAGGTTAGATTATGTGTGTGGACTAGTCTGCTCACTAAAACACAAAGCTTGACTTCCAGAGCCTTTGCTGATATATATTTTTCCGTTAAGAGGAGAAATCGTCCTGAATGACAGTTCTTCCGGGTTGGTCCCCTTTAATTATGAACTTTAATAACTGCCCCATCTAGATTATGTGTAAGTTTCCTAACTCGTCATTACAATGTGCAATCATGAACTAGTCTTATTCCAAGTTTCCGTATGTCTAAATGCACTGAAATCGAAGGATTGATATCCAAGATCAGACTTCCAATGTGTTTTGAACGCACCATCTGGGCATTCTGTTCTAGGATGAGATCATCAACTTGCGCGCTAAGACAATACTGGCTGGGAGTAGCATCATGCTGGCGACATTAGAGATACCGAAGCAACAATAAGACTTCCGGTTTTCGGATTTTACCTTCAAAATAAAAGTGCATGGTAAAAAATTGATATATCTATTTTGCCACATTAATAAAAGGTATATCAACATATACAAATATAAACTAAAGAAAAATGCAATTTAAACTGTACTTCATAAATGATGAATAATATTCTAAGGTGGAAAACATTTGAGAATTGGAGATGGAGTAAAATATTGTTGATGAAACCTTGATGATGTAATCCTTGTTAATTTGCTTGTGATCATGAGTTACACAAGGGATTATTTTTAATCCAGCAACACAATACTTTCCACATTTTCCCTCTTAGCAACACATAATTTACTGCTCACGGGATATATATTGCGTCATAGAGCAAAAACTATTCTATACGCCGCAGGGAATGAATTGTAGGAAATGTTCAGAAGGGTTTACTAACCAATTAAAATGAGTTTTGAATGGGAACTGTGTGCTACATCCAGTAACACTATATTTTCCACATCCTCTTCAGTCACCAAGACAAAACCCTATAATATTATGTTAATGGGATACATATGGCTTCATAAAGAAAAATATATTTTAAATGTCTTGTAGGAAATGTCCAGGAGTGTCTGTAGATTCAAAGTATCCTGCAAATTCAAGGGGCACTGTATATTTGCAATTTTTGCTGGCATTTTACTGCACCCATCCCGTTGGCCACAATGTAACTCAGTGGATATGAAGTACATATTAACACATCTAGAAAATACTCTTCTTTATGCTGCATGGAATGTGTTGTAGGAAATGTCCAGGAGGGTGGATAGAGTGACTTTAAGCAAAAAAATCAAGAGGTACTGTGCATTTGCATTGGCCAAAATGCAATACCAATAATTGTGAATGAAAGTATGAAATATGCCCTACATCTTTTCCTTGTACTGCTTAAAGAAGTCCATGTCAGACTGACCATTGTTACATATGACGTCACCATTGACAGCACCTTGGAAATGATTAGAATATTTCAGGTTAACCAATGGACAACTTGCACTACTAGTAAGCAGAGAAATGATACTAAATTAAGAGATAGCTAGATAGCTTACAACTGGGACCCCAGCACAACAAGGTCAAGTTGTACCGATGACCTGCATTTCCTCAAAGTGACCTTGATCAGTCCAGCCATAATTGGCATCTCAAAATCATTGCTCAAATGAATATTTGTATGCAAATACACAGTGCCCCTTGTTTTTGATATATAATCACTCTAAAGATTCTCCAAAACATTTCCAACAATACATTCACTGTGGCGTATATTTTTTCTGTATATTGCAATATGTACATGTACAGTCTATTATAGTATTTTGCATTGAGGGCTAAAGAGAGTGTGGAAAGTATTGTGTTGCTAGATGTAACACAACATTCTCCATGATTAGACAGGTTTGTCTTACTCTACACACTCTCCTGAACATTTCCTATATTGCTTTCTCTGTGGAATATTAAAAAGTTCATGAGATATGAGGCAGCATGTATTCCGTATTCAGTCATTGGAATTGTCCGAATTTTGCCATTGGAAAATGTTTTAATACCCACTTTTTATTGAAATTACTCATAAATATGATCAAAGATGAATTGTTGTCAGTGTTTTGAGAGGTACATTTTCTGAAACAATAAATTTGATGTATGACAGTTTTGAAGTAATACATTGGCCTCTTTTATTTAGAAATGGACCTAATTTTCGTGACCCGGAAGTGTTTTTTATGTCGCTCACAAGGTGCTGATGATGCTGTTATGTTATAGGGTTGGGCCACATTTGCGGATCATTTCTGCAGGAATATTCTGACGATTTGTGTGTACGATCACACAGATCAGAACATATTTATTCTTAACTTTACATAAAATATTATGAATAATTCTGAAACTATGGAGTCTCCAGATGACACTACTCCAAAGACGTCAGAAGAGAAAAGCGGTCTTTCATCTGCGCAGAGAAGAGCAGAAATTCGGAGGCGCAAATTGCTGATGAATTCTGAAGACAGAATGAAACGAATCGTAGGTTTTACCAAATCGGAATCTGAAAACAACGGTAAGGAATACCTGTTTGACGGTAAATGTTTTATGGCTAAGCAGATATGCAGATTACATAACTTGTTAGTTTATTAGCTTAAGCTTGCTGGTCGTATATACTGTGTTAAATATATTTATATATATTATAAACTGGCAGCTACGTACTAAGTTAGCATAATGTTGGCTACACACTAAGCTAGTAGGGAGCCTCAAAGCATGGTGCAGTGATGTAGACATTCACTTTTCATAATTGTGCTGCGTTTACCTACTATTGACAACGCAGCGCTCTTCAGTATTATAATACGCTTTGATATAAAGCTGCATGGGATATGTCCATAGAATCTCAGGACATATCTCAATACAGATGATGCTTTGTGGTCGTATCTCAATATTTCACAATCCATTACACTGAAAAATCCATGTCAACCCCTGTCCCAACAGGTGCGTCAAGTCGTGTCGCGGAGCCCAGGCTTCACCTGGACTTAGATAGGAGCGAGCCCTGGGCAGCCTCCTCCCCAAGACTGTCTCCATTCCTTCCAGAGACAGTAGGCAGCAGCCACACTCACAGCAGCGTACCAGACAGGACAGGGTGTCCAGGGCCTGACTGCAGCAAGGTGACGGGGGGCGGTGTAGACGAAGATGTGACCCCGGGGGTCCGACAGAGGCCACGAGGGGAAGCCCAGCTGGCAGCTGAAGAGCCCAGCCATTCTGTATCCCCACGCGGAGGGCTGCAGAAGTATCTGTCCCGCTTTGATGATGCAATGAAGCTCAGAGGCCAACTGGCCAATGAGAAACAAGCCCAGGATGCAGCCAACTCAGACCCTGAAGAGTTGGACTCTTTCAGGCTGTTCAGGCTGGTTGGAAGTGTCCTCCTGGCCATTTTTGTCAGGGTTTTTGTCTGCAAGTATCTGGTGAGTCGGATAGGAATAAAGTATCGTCTCTAACCATTTCCATATTTTGATCGATTCTTGAAAGGATTGATAATTCTGGTCTGTAGTGTGAAAAGCATCAGACATGATAAAGCTGATGTAGGTGTTTATTAAGGTTTAAGACCAGCAGAATTCCTGAAGGAGATTACAAGTACCATACCTTACATGTCAGTCCTTCTACTGGGCCGTTAATTTAGATCTCTTCCAGGTCTTACTGGAAACGGTCCTTAGGTGTTAAGTTAGAGAGTTTTAACTGGAAGCAATGTTCGCTATACAAGTGATCCTTGATATTGCAAGGATGACCAATAGTAACACTGTTCTGACCGTGCCGTATTCTCAGTGTCCTTAAAAGATAAAACTGATCTTATTTTGGTCAATGTTTCTTAGTTGGTAAAAGCATGACTGTGTGAGTTTTTTGTGTTATATTCAAATTGTAAGTTAGGATCACAGAAAACGGCCAGATTTTGGGCCACAGGCACAATATGTTTTGCTAGCAGTCCAAAAGCCAACCAAATTGTATCTGAAATAGATGGGGGGGGGGGGGG